>NJDD01002969.1:31641-50729 GCA_002245505.1 Calephelis nemesis
TTTTTTTAAAAATTAATCAATTTGAAAATTTCTTTTTCCTGGCTTTGGTCCGCGCAAAAACGTCAATTATATCATCATAATTAATTTCTTGGACTAGTTGAGCTTCAATAGACAGTAATGCAAGAGCGTTAAGTCTATCTTGGCCCATGCTTGCACGTGAATAGGTTTTTACCCTTTTTAGAGTGGAAAAAGATCTTTCTCCTGAACAATTTGTAACTGGAATACTCAAAAAAATACGGAGAGCAATGTCCACATTCGGATAAACATCTCGAAGACTCCGTAAATGCAATACATTTCATTTTTTTGTGCTGTGCAGAGCGTACATCTTTTGTATTTGCTAAGGAATCTTTCAGTTGACAATGTAAATGAATACATTCATTGCCTAACGTCTCTTCCAAATCGTCAGGATACTTACTGACTAGGTTATTGGTGAGATTTTTCAATTCGTTTGTATCTATTCCAGATAAGTCATCGAAAAAATTGAAATTTTCGTAACTTCAGTTTTGTAAGTTTAATATGCACTTTTACGCCCGGCCAATTGTACACTCAGAGTATCTAGAATAGGGTAACAAACATTTGTGCAAAAATGTTCTTGTCCAGAAGAAGGTGTTCTTTCATTTACCCGTGACTCATCTGGCTGAAGTCTTCTGGTTTTTTTGCGACGAGTATCATAACGATAATAATTGTGAACTCCAGATAGTGCTATGGCTTTTTCTTCATATTTGGAAAATTGTCTGTCTCTCATGTCTTGAAGAAATAGAGCTAGAGAGCTATAGATCTGAACAACGGACGATAAATCAGCTTGAGATTGTTGAAGCTTCTTACTAGCAGCATTAAAACGATCTAAAATTGCATTCCAAACGATGACTAGGATTGCTGTTTCCAAATGCTGTAATTTTCGCTGTAATCTTGTAGCTTCAGATCGCGTAGTCGTTTCTCATCTCCGTTTCCGGCAATAAAATCCAGTGCATCAATAATTGCAGACCACTCTTTCTCTAATGCGTAACATGTCGAGTAGATCACCGAGTTTGAGAAAGATTCTTAACTCTTAAATTTGTACGCTGCACCAAGATCTCCCAACGATGTGTAGGTATAGTAAAAAAATGGTATAGTTCTTGTAAAGTACATAAAAAGTCGACTGCTTCTGTTACCGATTCAACTGCACATGATCATACCAAATTTAAAGAATGGGCGGAACAAGGAACGTAATCTGCTAAAGGATTAGTTGTTTTGATTCGTGCCTGAAGGCCTGAATATATACCTGACATATTGCTTGCATTGTCATACGATTGACCACGACAGTTCTAATGAACTCTTACATTTTTTATGTTATTTCATTTTTAACACGATTTTAAATAAAAAAGTTTTGTTTATTTATCCAAACCATTATTTTCTAGAGATTTCAATAAAACATCCTCAATATCTATAGCTTTATGGCCGATATTTGGTAGAAATTCTAGAAACCTTTCAGCAATTTCCCCGTTATCACGTACATATCTGATAATTATAGTGAGTTGATCAACATGTGCAATATCAGGTGTAGCATCGACAATTATTCCAAAATACTTAGCAGATTGCACTTCACTGGAAATTTGTGGTAGTATTTTATTCTGAATCAACAATATAATTTCTTCATAGATTGTTTTAGACAAATACGACGTATTTCCACTACCAGGGTGCGCATACAATTTTAAATATTCAGATAAAAATGGATCAAATTCAGCAAGAAGCTCGACTGTTCCTAAAAAATTTCCATTGTGGTGATCTCCTATTCGTTCTGAATTTCCTCAAAATGACAGCCCTCTTATTGCTAGTGATTTAATAATTGCAAATACAATTTTGCAAGTATGAGGAATATCGAATGATTTTCTTTTAATTTTAGATAAAAATTTCATTTTTTTTACAAATTATTCTAATGATTCAAAAAAATTGATTATGGTAGAAGACGGGATTTATTTTTCTTATAAAAATTATATTACAAACAGACTATATTATAGAACAACAAAATGATATTCAATACATGCAAATCTATATACAGTATTTTTATTTCACACTAAAAACAAATTGGAAAGTTATTCGGATTTAGGAATTTCAAAACGTTCCATATAATATGTGAGCATAATCTCATTAAAGGAACAGAAAGTAAAGAACATTACTCGATAAAAATAAAGACTCTATGATTGATCTATTAAAAAATTAACATTTTACCCATACAGATTGAGAAGTGAATTAATAAATTGAATTATAATATATTTTGTAGAATTGTTTTTATAAAAACTAATTATAATCGATTTTTGAAATTGTTCGTCTTTATTTTTTTTCATCTCTAAAATTTTAGCATTTCAAAAATTTTGCCGCCCTTTGAATTATGCCGCCCTAGGCCCGGGCCTCGCGGGCCTAGGCATAAATCCATCACTGCTTATCGGTTGCTTTCTGTTTAGTTTTTTATTTTTAGATAAATTTTTAAAAACATGAGTAGGTATTGTGATAAATTGATGTGGTACCATATGGCGAATAACTTTCGCACTTCAGCTGATTAACATAAGTATATATAGGTTCTACTATAATCGTTGCTATACCTACGCTAGTAGGTATATGATTGGTATTTTTAAACCGAGAAAAATAAAGAATTAGCTTATCATATTTTAAAAATGAGCATAATAAATTGGGCTTAACTTAGTATTCGAAATTGATAGCATACAAATTTAAAAACATTAGGTACATTTAGTTAACGATTTGTTACTTATAAGTCTATATCACATTTACGAACTTAAAAAGTATAAATTGTAATATACCAGTTTGCTGATATCAGCTCATACAGTTAAAGCTTTATAAATACGTGCGTATTCTGTATTTATATAAATTATGTTATTTTGTAATGTGGTTCATACAATTTTGTGCTTGACATAGCGCCAAAAGAAATTGCGAATGTTTAATCCATACAGAAGTTGTATAAAATTGTAAAAAATGTTTTATCGACGCAGTATTTTCTATATAACAGTGCCTAGATTTGTAATTTTATAAATGTATATACTATGAAAACTTAATATATGTGAATGCAATTATACAAACAATATCTTTTCCTTCTTCTTTGTTTCTTCGTGTTTCAAATTTGTAAATTAGGTTGCTATCTTTGTATATTTAATTAAACCTTATTAGGGCTTGAAAGCTAACAGACGTGAAAAGTGACTTTGAAGGCGTGAGCATAAAATAAACCTATAAGTATAATCTTTAAATGTAACCTTTTCCTCACAATGTTTTATCAAAATCTAAAACTTTCCCATTATAGGTAAGTATATAACAATCATTATTACCTATGCCCTATGATAAAATCACTTACGACTAAATTGTTTTCTACAGAGCTTATTTATATTTTGCTTAGATACCTAAGTACCTGCTCAGTTTCAATGTTCACATAATTTTCTACCAAATAATGGTAAAATTCAAGTAATAAACATAAATCTCAAACAAACGTTAGAAATAATAAAGTAGTTGTTTGTAAGTCTTGTAACATATAAAAAAAAAATTACAATGCAGTTGTACCTAAACCTTNCCAAAGGCCAAAACACATAACCGGGTTGCAGCTCCGAGCCGCTAGATTCGGCAATAGCGTCACTGCTGATTTTGTCGCGCGGCGCGGCACTGTTTATTTATTTAAAATAGATTATTAACTTTTAAATAACAAATAAGCAATAAGTTTCTCACAATGGTCCATGGCAGAGACACGACTATGACGCCAACTCAAACCGACAGTTTTAGCCGGCCCTGCAGCGCGGTTATGTGTTCTGGCCCTAAAAGACAGATTAATATATTTGTACATTTGCATTCACTTATAACTAACTATACGCACGAACCTCACTGTTCTCGTTCAACTCGATGTTTTTCGAGAAATGTTTGAATGGTATCGAAAATGATTTGTAAATGAATTATTTGTATGTTATTTATACGCATGTGCCATAAAATATCTTATAATAGTACCTACGGATCCGAATGGTAAAGAATTTGCACAATGACCGAAAATAATCGGGATATGACAGGAGTCTAATTTCGAATTGGGAACTATAAGATGAATTATGTAATTTAAAAAAAACAGGATTTTTAATATGTTTTGCAATTGTTAAGTACAACAAGACGTAACCAATTTCAATTTATTAATCAAATCAACTTGTGTTTTTTTAAGTATTATTCAATGTGACAAAACTAAGGTCCAGGCAAAACTTATTTTGCAAAAAACACGTTTTAAGCCTATTACATAAATATTCTCTCTTAGTTACTCATTTTTTTCAAAAAGCATGAAATAAATATTGTTTTAATGCAATCGATCGTCTTAAAATCCTTTAAAAGTACAAGTTTAGTACAAAGATCAATTAACAAACAGAGCTGTCAAAACATACCTATCAGTATTTTTCAGAGAACCAATTTTTGTATGCATATCGATTGCAAATAGACTACAATATACGTAATGTAAATAATTTATAACGTTAATTTGGATAATTTTTTTAATAAACAATTGTACCAAATTCGATTTTATGAAAATGATAAATTAAATAATGATTTACCACAAGTTATGTAACACTGGTAGGTACATTTTTGTGCATGTTTTACTGTAATAATTCTCCTAAAATTACACGAAAAAAATTACTTTACACAGATTTTAAATTGATACATAAAACAACTTTTGTGACGACAAATACGTTACTATATTGATGGCAATAATGGGTTTAAATCTGAATAAATTCTAAAGCAATACAACATGTTTGATTAGCATTTAACAAATGTAAATACGGATTTTATTAATGAGGTCGTGTTTAAGTAAAATTGCGTTACATGTTAAACGTAAGAATTATATACAGCTTTTTAGAACTTAGTAAGTTTAAAACTTTAAATTTAATTGGTCGTATATAATGTCAAATTAAGTAAATTCAATTTAATGGCATTTTTTAATAAGTGCTCTTTAATATATTCCCACCAAACTATGACTCCTACTGCCCCGCATTTTCTCAATATTTTTAATTAAGGGAACGTAAAGGCGTTAAACAGTATTAATTAATTTTGATACCTTTACTATGTAATGAAATAAAGTAATGTGTTCGCGATTACAGTCAAGTGTACAAATTATACTCACATGTTAGCGATGTTACGATTGGGTACGTTTCATGTGAATTTTCGTCATATTTTAAAGTATGAAAAGGTATATGTAAACATTTATATTTAATATCATACAATACCTAACTGCATCAACATATGATTTAGGTATAATATATATTCTCAATATTGAGTCTCTGCTCTGCTTTTACTGTGACACTGCTTTTTCTTTGTATTGTTTTTTTTTTAAATATTGATTGATGTCAATCAATTTTCTTTTATAATCGAATAAAATCCACACATTTTTTATGTGACATACAAAACAGTTATTGAATGTGACAAATAAACAATATAGATAGATATTTAAGATAAGGATATAAGATGCTGCATTAGCTTAGCCACGATGATGAATAAGAGAATTAAAAAAACTGAGTGCATAAAATCTGTTCTAAGAGGACTTAATGATTTTTAAAAAAATGCAGACAATGTAGACGAAATCCTATCGCAAGATCGCTAATATGAACACCAATGATAGTCATTCAATAATTTATATGAAATTGAACTTTATATGTAGTACTAAAAGATTGATCGAAACTATTAGACAATAACTTTTTACAACCTCTTATACCGAAAATAAAAAGATTCTTTAAATATTGGGTATTGTTTTATTAAAATCTTAGCTCCATAGTTCCTTAAGTTTATAAAGGTAAATTTGATTATTCTTGACACTTGGCAGACTCCCGAGAGGATTAAAGAAATAAGAAACAAACGAGACGTGTTGTCTTATGCTTATGACTTTTGTCGTATTTCTACAGAAAAAATAATCGCTTTTCAAAAACTCGTTTTACTAAACAGTGCCTTAAATTGGATTCTCAGGCGATAACATGCTAACACGTCATCAACGTGTATCGGGTTGGATGTTTTAAACAATTTTCAGATAAACAGGCGTGTAAATATTTTTTGTGGTAAGGCGGTAGAATTTTAAAGACTTCTCATAAGAATAAGTTTCATGGTTTTTTTTATACAAGAGGAGTTAAATGAGCAATTGGGTCACCTGATGGAAAGTGATCACTTTCGCCAATGGACATCCGCAACACCAGGAGTATCATAGATGTGGTCTATGTGAAATAAAATAATTTCTAATTTTATAATTCGTCCAATATTCAATGAGGACAAACACTCTGATGCGACCGTGTCATGAGCACTGATTTCATAGTAACAGGATTTCTATCTCCAAAGTAGCTGACATGTACAATTTTACAGACAGGACAGATTTCCTAGTAGTAAGAAACACCACCACCAACTTCGAACGTCATCATTTTCTAAGACTAAGGGCCGAATTACATAACCGTATTTCGGCGACGCGCCGCTAGAGTCGGCACTAGCGTCACTGCCGATTGTAGCGGCGTGGCACTATTTATTTATTTTAAACAATGTAACATCTTTTTAAGAACAAAGAAACAATAAGTTACTCACGACGGTGAGAGACACGTTTATAACGCCGCAACCGAACGCAAACGCAACGCGGTTATGTGTTTTGGCCCTAATAAATGAGGATGTACGAGTACATAGTTAGGACATAAACATAGATAATTTCATCAGCTTGGAATCCAGTTATTGCAAAAATTAAATTGCGTCAATAGCCCTTTGCGAAACTTAGTGTTAGTATTGTAAGAAAAGAAAGAAAGAAAATATATTTATTTGCGGAATATGTGTGTTAAGGTTGTTACAAAATTAATTAAGCTTTCCAACATATTCTACCACATTGTGGTGTGCAAATATTGAAATATTTTTAAAAACTGATTATTTAGTTATATACACAATGTTTAAATATTCATTTAACAAATAGTTTTATTCTTATTACAATTTGAATTTAACTTACAAACAATTTTAAAATGTTAATAATTTTAATTTTGTAGGTAGGTAGCTTAAAATAACGGGCATCACAGCTGAAGGATTTATGTACTTTATTCTATCCATCTAACGTTTGGGGACGGCCTCGCAGTTCCAGTCAGCTCATAACCACAACCAACGCGTGAAAAAAGTTGGTGGAAACGTCGATTACCTAGAACAAGGTAAATCCAAACGCGCGTAAAGACCTGTTAACAAACTTAAAATCAGTAAGTATGAAATGAGTTTAAAAAGATATGATAAAAAAAAAATCACGTCGCATAAAGATTTCTGATGATGCGTTGTCAAACTGAGCTGCAATATTAAATATGACACTTGTGTAGGTAAGTATGCTTATCGGCTACCCTACTCTCCAAAACCGAGACACGATACAGACAAGCATTGATGCTAAGGCGACGAGACTAAGTTTTACAATGGTACCTACCAAGATCTGGCAAGTTGTGCCAACTCTCAATACTACTTCTGATGCGCATGTGCTTCAAAACGCAAAATGCTTGAGTTATCGCAAGTTGACTGTATGTAGGTAGGTATGTCGTTTTTATTTCTTTGTCCTGCGACAGGGACGTTAGGCCTATTGTGCAAGTCTACCGGCTACCCTACATTACAAACCAGAATATGGCAGAGTCATTAAGACGGCTGGAATAAGTAGGGCTGACGAATTTCGTAAAGGGCGGCCTTCAACTGCCGTCAACGAATGTGGCTAATAATAAGTAATTGAAGAAACCCCCCGGATTACCTATGAGACAATTTGAGGACTATTGGGGATTGGTATGAGCCATATTCAGAAAATTTTACACGTATAATTGAAAGTTCCAAAACTTTGTTGGCGTTGGATCCCTCATGAACTGACAGCGGAGTATAAGCCGGCTCACCTGGAATGGTGCTCACAGACGCTACTGAAGTACGTCCATGGACATTCTAATGCTGTTTATGACATTGTCACAAAAGACGAAACGTGGATTTATTGTTTTGAACCCGAAAAAAACAGCAATCTTATGATTGGGTGTTTGAAAATGCGAAAAGGCCAACAGAAGTGAGACAGGCGAGAACAGTTGGCAAAAAATTAATCGCGTTTTTTTTCTCAGCTGCGGGTCCCATCTATACAATTCCACTTGAGATCAAAAGAGTGTTAATGCCGAGTTGTATTCTACCATTTGTTTACCCAAGGTGTTAAAAAAGTTCGCAAAAGACTACCAAAAATCCGCATTCTCCTACACCATGATGACGTTTCTTCACACACGGCCAACAAAACAAAGTCATTTTAAGTTTCCGAAAAAGTACATCTCGTCAGTCATCCTGCGCAATGCGCATAGCCCCGATCTAGCACACAGATTTGATGAGAGGTTTTACTTTTATTAACTCTGAAGAAGCAGTGATGGCGTTCAATTCAATCAGCACGTAGAAAACATATTATGCCTTCAGATCTCTGGTCCTCCTGTTTTAAAAATGGTTCGATCGCATGAAAAAATGTTTGAAATGTAAAGGAGATTATTTTGAAAAGCGATAAACATAATATTTTGGTCATAGCATGTTGTTTTTTTAAGTTACGCAAAACTTATTGTGTGACATACGTTGCATATGCCGTAAGTCAAATTGAAATTTGCATCAAGTTACTCAATTTGACAAAATCGGATTTGTATTATTCAAAATAAGTCGTTAGTCGTCAATGAAAGACATGTAGGGATCTTGAGTAAAGCTTACTCAACTCCATTTGGCGGAAAAGAGGAAACACACGATAGGTACACCAATTTCTTCATATCTCCTTGTCCTTGTCCACTTTGATGGGACAAAATGTCACCAAAATTGACTACTTTAACTTAATTTGAACATGAAACTCAATAATTACGAAACAACTACCTTCCGCAAACAATATTTTCTCTCGATAATGCAGAAACTTTAAAAAGATAATAAAAACAAACAAATATTATGATTGTTAGAACTGGTAACATTGACATATTTATTATCTATTTCAATTTTTCACAGATAATAAATGTCATTTCTACAGTCTGGCATTATCGAATCACGAGAGAAGGTCGCTCGTGTTCGCTCGATGCTTCACTCGACACTCGCTTGATCGCCATTTTGTTTCAAGTTTTGTGAGTTATCTTGCCGATTCGATTCTTATAGCATCAGAATTAAGCGGGAAATTGATCTGTAATCGGTAATCGATATGAAGAAAACATCATCACTTGTTTGGCGATTTTTTGATCGTGTCGAAGAAAACAACAGATGTGTGTCAGTGCTTTGTAAATTATGTGACCAGCATTACAAATACTTTGGAAACACCACAAACCTAAGAACGCATCTTGTAAATAAGCATCCTATTCAGTGGGAATTACTTCAGAATGGCTCTCTTGAGGAATCAACATTTCGCAGCGCTTTTGAAGAGGATGAAAGTTCAAATCAAACAACACCTAGAACTAAACGAAGAAAGTACACTAAAAGCTACAAAGATGACAACGTACGTTACTCTGTATCTGTTTGTAAGAACACAGATAATTCACGGAATACCATGCCCATTATTGAAATCCAAAGGGTACCTACATTACTGTTGTTTACAAGCCAAAGATCTTTAATTTCATATAGATATAAAATCCCAATGTGTATATTTGTGTTTGATAATATTCAGAAACACATGGGTATTTTACAATTTACATCACTATTAAATTTATTTTAAAAGTACATACCTTAGTAGGTATGTACTGTAAATTACTGTTGTTTACTATCCAAAGGTCTTAAATTTCATACAATTATAAAATCCCAATGTGTATATTTGTACTTTATAATATTCATTTACACATGGGCATTTTACAATACATAATGTTTTCAACATTATTTTTAAAGTACATACTGTACATGCTCACAAAGGACATCAAAATCGAAATAATTTTAACAAGATAATTTGAATAATTTGCACCGTGTGCCTAACGCTATATCATTTAAGGTGAATTGTAGTACATAGTTTTGAAACTATCTTTCTATCTTATCAGTAGAGATATCCAATTTTAATTTAGTTGTTGAGTATTTTTAAATTTTGTTTTTGTACTAGAGGACCAAATGTACCAACAAAATGGATTTAAGCAACCTTGTATAAAGATGAGTTGAATACTGAAATTTAATTATATTCAGCCATTTCCAACTTCATCTAATGCTAGATGATCTCTAAGTATAAGGGATACGTTCAGAGACAGTAAGTTGTCTGAGCATTATTCCAGGACACAGAATGATTGTTTTCTAAACCAGGTGGTAGATTCTCTACGGTATGGATTGCTTCTACCTATTACTGTCTATGTTACATCAATGTTTGCATTTGTCAATATATCAATATTCAATGGGCTCTAGGGTGAATTATTTGTTCTATCATTCAATAGAAATGTTAGTACTAGATTACTTCAGCTATTTTACCCATTCAGCAATGCTGCACGACTTAGCTGACAATATGCTCACTTCTAAATAAATATTGTTAAATTATGACTAAATTTTAACTTGTCTTATTTGTTTTTTCTCTGCAATTCCATTTTTTTTAGAATTTTAATATGAATACTGTTTAGACTGACAAATATATGTCACTTACAATTTAAAACACAAACCATCTTATCAATAAATATTGACTAAAGTACTCTATCAATTAAGTTGGCATTGTAGTCTTTATTGCATTGAAAAATAGACTATAATATCAACTTAAAGCTAGAAGTACTTTAGAGTGTGGTTATTAATAATTTATTTGGTGGAAGTAATAATTTAGTGTACAGAAATAGTATTTGTTATATAAAATATAAATAGATTCAATAATATTGAGATTTACATAACTTTTTGTACGATTTTGTTAACTTCTTTATTGTTTAATGTTAAAATTTAGGAATTACACTTGGTAAAATATTGTTTCCCACTTAATGTAAAGTTTATTTTTAGGTGCATAACGCAGAGACTTCTGAAGCAGAAAATGAAAACAATGATAACATAGAAACTGAAGAGATATTTGTTGAACAAATAAGCAACAACAGAGGTTCAGATGAGGAGTGGCTAAATGATGAAATATATGAAACAGTGGAAACATTTGAACCTAAACGCAGGAAGACAAAGTATAAGCAAATTAAAAGAGAAGTCCAGTCACCTACTCCCAAATTGTCAAACTATATTGTACGTACACCAGTACAATATCAAAAACCAGAAAGAGTTGTTGTCGATACATCACCAAGGAAAGACGAGTACACAGTCTTCGGAGAGTACATAGCTAATAAAATACGGAAAGTTAAAGCACCGCAAACACGAAGTAATGTACAGCAACTAATCACAACAATATTGTGGCAAGCTGAATTTGGTGTATACGATAATATGGACACCGTGAGGCGGGTTATAATGCATTCCGTTACAGAAATGGCTCCACAGGATACTGTAGTAGTAGAACATGTTGAGATTCCATCAAATGAATCCAAAATGGTTTCCATTGAAACTGACACAGAACCAAAGGATAATTAAGTCAAATTTTGAATTTATACATAATACACATTTTAAATTATGAAATGCAATAAATAAAGAGTTTTAGACAGTGTTTTTATATTATTACCACTTGGGTGAATTACACATAGGTATATTGTTCAGAGAAAATTTTTCTAATGTAATGATTGGCAAAGGCACACATTTTTTTAACTATAACAATATATATTACACATACATTCATATCTTCACGCCAAGTCCCTTACGGGATAAGCAGAGAGATTGAGAGCCAGACCTAATGATACTGACAAACCTGTCTGGCTTCCTTCACATTCATTACCCTTTTCATACAAACAAGCCTGTTTCGGAGACCTCGGATATTATCTGAGTGATCTCATTGTGGAATGTCAACCTTGGTCTCCCTGGGTACCTACATCCATCCACATTCGCCTTTTTTTTTCTGCTTTGTCAATCCTTCATTTGTCACTCTTTCTACATGACTGAACCAGCGGAGCATGCCCTTGTGCATTTTAACACCAACAATTTTGTTTCAATCCCATTCTGGGATCTCGCTCTTACAAATGCATTCAGTGAGCGTTACATCACAGAAGCTTTCATGCTTTTTGTAACATACCCAACTATCGCTTCCAAACAATAACTTTGAAATAGCACACAACACATTACATACATACACAACGCTCCATTCACACTATTCCCTGCACACACTTCTCTTTACATCTGCGCCCTGCGGTCTACCTTCCATCCCTTCTAAAAGAACCAAGATATACAATTTCTTTCACTTGCCCCAAAACTTCATCATCAACTAAAACTCTTACATCCGTTCTGGCTTCGTCAGTTGTTATACATTACGTACTGAAAAGTTTACAAAGTTATCAAGCTGATTAATTTCCTTATGTTAAGAAATGTACAACCATGATAGGCATTATTGATGTTAGTTGGAAATACTCAACGAGAATCTGGTCTTGTCTTAATGGTAGAACACTAGAATGGTAAAATATACGAGTAAATATGATAATAGGTATTATTTTGAAACACTTCACTGCAGATGGTGATGAAGACGATATAACAAAGGCGTGGTCTAACAAATCCGCACTTTTAATTACGAGAATTTAAATTAAACAGATAAACTGCTGGTTTTTCTTCTTTCTTTGAACCAGACTACATTATAGTTGGGCCTTGGAATTAAGTTGAAAATGTATGAAATCTAGAAATCTGTGAATGTCAAATTGACAATCAGCTGATATGTCAACATGGCCACGCTCAGCCGCATAGTGAGAAAAATTGTAAATAATAATGAAATTAAACCTGTCTTAGCTAGGAAATTTAGTTCAATTAAGTGCCATAAAAGTTTAAAAAATGTTTGGACCACAAGTTTCTGTGTTATTGGTGGTAGTGTTTTGTTATACGCCGCGAAAATTAAATATGGAAGCAGTACAGTTTACGCGCTGAAAGGAAAGGTAGGTTTTATATTTAGAAGAACTATTTATGGATGCTTATGCCAAAAAATATATAAGTACATCTTATTATCAGCCATAGGAATTGAACATATTTTTTCTATGCAGCTGTGTTTATAGTCCAGCAGTGAGCTGTTTATTAAAAAAAATAATTTGTTAACTAAATATTTTGCCAAATTGTACTGATTTTAGGCTAAATTCGTGACGCACTTACTGTAGGGTGTAACTCGATGAAAATGAATACTCTATCGGGAGGTGTAACTTCAATGAATTAATAGATGTACTTAGTAACTAAATAGAACCAAGAATTTGTATCTTCGTTTGTCAATATTCAAGTACTTGCTAGTTTGTTTCCATATATTTTATTAATCTTTATTCCATACTCCAGTCAGGGAAATTAGACTATACCAGGCCTTGTAACACCTTGGTTTTTCCTGCTACCATTAAGTTCCTAAGACATGTTCCGGTTTATTAGGTGGGGTGGTGGATAAGCATCTTCAAATGAACTACTTACTCAATTTTATGATATTTGGTAGGTATCTATAGCCAATACTCAATTTTATGATATTTGGTAGGTATCTATAGCCAATAAGTATTCTTTATATTGATAAAACCAAGTGGGTTTCTACAAAGATATCTATTTAAACTTTGCAACTTGCCTATCTTTAAGAATAAAATAAAAAGACCTCGTTATTATACTTACACTTTCAATCTGTTCTAAACTTTCTATTGGTAGGATGAGGACCATCACACTAAGATCAGTTTAAAAAAATTTAAACTCCAAGTTATGTTTTATTAAATACCAAACAAAATATGTATCGCTTGACATTAACAGCACCTATGAGTTTGAATGGAAAAAGTAAAGTATTATTTTGCCTGCAATGACAATAACCAACATAAAAAAAAAACCAATATTGGTCCATCCATTCACGTGTGGTGCGATGACCATACAAAATGGGGAATCATATTTATGTTATGTAATTTATAGACTTCTTGGTCATGACTCTAGTTTTGCACATTGTGTGCTGTACTTGATCATTATTTTGCTGTGATGTTATTTTGAAACAGTGATATCTCCTAACATATTCATCTAAATCGAAAGATGTAGAGGGCAATTTTGTTTTAAATTAATTAATAAAGGGAACAATTCTGTGCTGTTGTCTGTGTTTTTGTGAGTTTTTGACCATTTTTTTCAACAGAAGCTCTTATAAAGGAAAAAATCCCCAGTTTTGAAACATTCTCCATTGGTGCTCAGCTCCTATTTGTCTTAGTGTGATGATGTATATCCTTCCTCAATTAATGGGCTATTACTAAAAGAAATTTTCAAATCGAACCAGATGTTCCTGAGGTAGCTTGTTTTTATGCTAATAAACAAACTCTTCAGCTTTATAATACTAGTGTAGATAATAATTTAATTTTCTAATAAAAATAACTTTTTTGGATTTTTTTGATTAGATTGTTGCCACCTATTTCATTGTGGGACTTAGTGTCTGGCTAGTCATGAGTGCCCTGGTTGTGCCCCTGGCTAACTTTTCGGGGATAAGGGTGTGAAGATACTTTTTATGTGTATTTAATTTTTTGTTTACAAGTGTGTGGAATCACTCTTGTAGATGCTGAAACTCGTGCTAGTCCAAGCTACCAAGGTAAAAAAGAGATAACCTCCAAATTTTTTGAACCTGTATCGATTTACATGAAATGTTGGAATTAAGCTTATCTTACCGTTATCTTCAAAATCTACCCTATTCCGACATCCGTGCAAATTAGCAATTAAATATCTGTGCACTAAGGGGTGAAAACTACCCCTTTTTGCAAAATTAAAAAAAAATATAAATCTAAGCATTTAATGAGTAGAAAAAAATTTGTATGGGTTAATTTAAAGTTGCTTATTGCTTCAATACAATATTTATGATTTTTTAACCCTGTTGATGTATTTTGCCCCTTTTAAAGCACCCTCTTAATAAGGTATGATAATATTAAATTAATTATAAATTATTTAATGACTTTTCTGAATGAATTATGTGGAAATAACTCATTTTGTTTGTGTTCAATACAAACATTTTACATCCCCAATGTTCAAGCCTTATAAATCACCTCTTATTTTGAAAAAAAAATTGAAAAACATTATTTACCTATAGACGTATATATTTTTTTGATGACTTATTTATTGTAAATGGATATTTTTTTGCACTTTTTTGAATATTTTATATTCATAATTTTCAAATCATCTCCTATTTAAAAAAAATTAAAAAAACAAAAAGTTGCAGACATACACGTACCTTTTTATATAATTTTTTGGCTTATTTATTTCGAAATGACATTGTTTTAATTTTAATATTATAAATTTAAAATTGAACCCCTATAAATCATCCATTAAGACAAAAAAAATTTGCACTTGTTCATTCCTCAGAAATCACGTATGAAGGGGGAAAAGTTTTTGAGCAAACAGGATATTTTTTAAATTGAAAAGAAAAATTAAAATTTTAATTTTATATTAATTATTCTTTCTTCTGTACAATTAAAATGACAAAAAAATTTTGATGATCAAAGCACACTGGCTTCGTGTCTTCAAATTATTTTTTGTGTCTTCAATATATAAACATACACACAAACAAACCCATATATAAAACGGCCCCCTACACCAAAAAACCGGATGAGGCCAGCTGCACGATGTTTTCTTTCTTGTATCTCCGATTACTGCTTGAAAATAAAAAAAAGAGTTTATTTTGTTTTTTATCCATATCTCGGAAAAAATTCAAGATATTTAGTCGCTCAAAACGTAGTTTTAAAGGGAACTCTAGGCGGCGTGAATTTCTTACCATCAAGAAATCCGTCTGCTTGTTTGCCTTCCTATAACATAAAAAAAATCTGGACAAGTTACACAAATTGAATCTAACCCCAAAGTAAGCAAATTATATGCTTGTGTTGTGGGTGTTAGTTAACGATTGTGTAACACAGAAATACTTACTTAAATAGATACCAGAAGAATTTTAATAAACACCCAGACCCGGAAATGCAGTTAACTAAATGTTCATCACACAAATGCCTGCCCCCGTCAGGAATCGAACTCGAGCCTCGCGGTTTTTCGGTGTAGTTAGGCGTGTACCCTAGCAACTCGACCAACGAGACCAACGAGGAGGTATCTTACCAACAGGGGAGTCGCTTACTTGTTTGCTTTCCTTTGCCATTAAAAAAATAGATATAGGCGATGATTAAACGGGTGGATGTCTTTCCATCGATGGAGTCATTTGTGCGTTTGTTTTCTTATATCACAAAGCAATATATGTATATTGGTAACGTGCCATTGACATCTTTCATGTAGCACTAAATATATTATTCACTACCTTGATACCTGTTTTAATATTATAAATAAATGAATATAACAAATTTCACAAATTAAATCTTACCCAAAAAAAAGTAAGCAAATGATTTGCGTGTGCTATGAGTTGGTCAACGATACGACTTAGACTGTTTTTTTTTAATCTCAGAGACTGAATTGACAGACCTAAATGTCAAATTTATAAATAATGATACCTGATTTTTATCATTATTTTGATACCTGATTTATTGTCGATTTTTCAGAAGGGAGAAAACAAAATTTGTTTGACACTGCAACCCAAAATTATTCATCATATTATCAGGTCATTTAACCGACATTGAAAAAATTTAAAAAAGTTTACTTTCACGGTAGTAATAATGTCACCAATTCTGGATCTGATGATGATGGAATTCCCGGGAAAGTCGGAGAAAATACTTAATTTTTGGTGTATTTAGAGGAGATATCATTGAAATAAGTTTTTAGCTATTTTTTTTTTAATTTGATTAGTTTTTAATTTTGTGTTTTTATGTCATTATCGGTATAATTAATAAAATAAATATGTATTTGAAAATACAGTTTTTATATGATTTTGTGAAAATATAAATAATGAAATTTATTAACCTACAAGTAAAACAAAGTATTTTTCAGCGTATATCATAAAAATCAGTTCTAATAGATTTCTTTAACATTTTCCATAATGGCACATCACCATATTTTATGAATCGCAAAAAAACTGACAACATTGCTAATGTCAATTTAGTCGCTGAGATTTAAAAAACAGGCTATACATATAAATTATACACTTTTAAACAAAATTATAAAGGCGAGTGTACAATTTATATTTTAATCAATTTAAAATATCAATCTTTCGCAGTGATCTTACGAATCTGTTTGATTTTTTACACTCCACTACGCAACTGACATTATCTATGAACTGTCGCGTCTTTTGATGGAACGATCCGTTGCGCTACGGGATTATGTTTTACATAAATATTAGCAAAAACCTTAAAGGGCAAACTTTGTTTTTGCTGGTATGTTGCGTTGCCAATCTGAGACTTGGATGCTTAACCTTTTGTCATTAGTCAAACTGCTACCTTACACTAAGCGGAATGAGACAGTAGCGAGTAAAGACGTCATGAAGTACACGCCATCGTTAAACTTAACATTCATGTCACAGTGTGACAAAAAAACAAAATTGCATTTTACAAGCCGCTTGGTAGGTTGGTCTTTATTATTTAAAGAAGCTCAAGATTAATTAGAGGTACCCCATTTTCAACACATTCTGTCTTATTACAAAAAAAAGTTGAACACATGTTTAACTAAACACTGTCTAAACATGGACTCTCAACCAATAGCATACTGCTCCCTCATAGAAAAACATAGAATGTTATTTTTTGGATGTCAATTTTAGACGTTGGTGGTAGTTTTGGCGCTATTGTGGCGCTCTCACTTAACTGATTTTAAGTTATCGCTATCTTTTTTTAACCAAAGTTTATTTATTGCACCAATTAATTAATAAAAAAAAATTAAAAAATTAGTAAAAAATACCAGGATTTTTTCAGGCAACCCATTTTTAATGTATTTTCTGATATACTAAATTTGCTATAAAACCGGTTTCATCCTAATATCAGCTCGGTGTAAGTCGACCTGACTTCGTTTCTTGGACTATGATCGGAACTCGGTCACTCACTGAGAAGACCCGGCAAAAGAAACTCAGCGGGCTTGTCTTTTTTCTCATAAATCTAAAATACAAAAGTTTATTACATACATAATTAATTAATTTGTAGAGATTAGTATAAGGAGCATCCTAAGCATTTCTGTCTTCTAAATACTCTGAAATCTTATAATAGCCCTTACCATACAACTTAATTTTAATACATTTTTAAAATTTATTAAATTAAATGGTTGTATGAAAAGGATAATGAATGTGAAGGAAGCTAGACAGGTTTGTCAGGATCGTGAGGTCTGGCACTCGATACTCCCTGCCTACCCCGCAAGGGACTTGGCGTGAAGATATGTATGTAAATGGTTCGAAATATTACAACGTGTCTAAACCCAACCCTGATCGTGCCTTTGTTGGATAAATACGAATTTGCACACGTATTTCCCCGCACATAATTTCATTGACATGAAAAGGAAGAGGGAGCCTATAGTATTAGTCAATCATATAAAATTCAGATCACAAAAATTGGTTTAGAAATAAAACCACCAATATAGTTTGATTCATAGATAAATGACGCATTACTATTGTTCACCTATTTGTCTAGGAACATTTCTAGCCAACATAGAGACCACACAAGGACTTGACGTGAATATATCATCACCTTATGAAAAGTGATGATGAATGGGAAGTGGGTTTATCCAAACTGTCATAACTATTAGCTGCGTATGGTAGTACATAATCAGAATTAGCCAACCCATTTTCTTATTCAAATAAGTTGTTTCAACTCCCTTTTCCAGGTAAAATGTTTTTTCAATTGACGCACAATTATCTATAATCGGAGCTATTGATTATTCGATAATTAAAAAAACATCTATCTATATATATAGATATATATATCCTATTAATATTATAAATGCGAAAGTTTGTATGTATGGATGTATGGATGTTTGTTACTCTTTCACGCAAAAACTACAAAGCCGATTACGATGAAATTTGGTATGTAGGTAGCTGAAGACCCAGAATAACATATAGGCTACTTTTTATCCCGGAGTTCCCGCGGGATTGGGACTTACGCGGGTGAAACCGCGGGGTGCAGCTAGTATATATATACTTAGTCTGGCCATAAATACTGTTACACTTAAAAATAAAAAAATATTACATTTGAATTTCGAATCTGTCATTTTTATACGATTGTTCATTG
>NJDD01002969.1:50856-62260 GCA_002245505.1 Calephelis nemesis
ACTGTATTGCAGCCAATGGAGACCACTTCGAATAAGCTTTTTATATTTTTAATTGTTGTATATTTATGTATTAAACTAACACACTGTAAAAGTAATATATGTTATTTTTCTTTATTACAATATTTATGGCAAGACTAGGTATATCTAAAAATGAAACCCGTTTTTCTTGGTCACGGCATCACGCATGAATGTCTGGACCGATTTCACTAATTCTTTTTTTATTGTATTTCTCATTATTAGGAGAAGGTTCTTACGGAAAAAAATATTAAGAAAATCTCTCAGAAACATTGAAAAATATACATTTAATTTTGCAGTTCAAATTGAATACGTAAGATAGGTCAGCTAAACAAAATAAAGTAGTTTCTACTATTCTTCTATCATTCTATCATTGCTACGCTAAGGCGGTACGAAGTTCGCCGGGTCAGCTAGTTATTTTTAAAAACAAAACCTATCCATAAATTGCAATTACGAACCATCTCAAACAAATAAACACGCATCAAAATCGGTCCTTTGGAAGCCATCGAAATACTCATAAAATTTCAACCCAAACGGTTTAGCCGTGGAGAAGTTATATGTATAGATAAAATAATTAGATATATGCATCATACGTGTCTCTGAAAGTAAAGCCCGATTGCATTACTTGCATTATAACTCCCAATTGGATTATTTGTTAACTTTAAGTATCTGTCTGTTAACTCCCTACACAGAATAAAAAAAGTTTATAAATCGACGAGGCCCGCCCTTTCTGTGTATAAATTATAGTAGGTATGTACATTTTAGCTCAGAGGATGAGCCTGCAGCGTACTCTTACAAGAGTTTTTTTTTTATGACATTGGAAGGCAAACAAGCAGTCGGATTTCCTGATGGTAAGAAATTCCCGCCGCCTAGAGACACCAAAGGTGGTAATGGTGCGTTGCCAACCAGAGACCGGGATGTTAGGCCTCGAGCAAAAATAAGTTTACTAGCTACCTTACCCTCCGAACCGGAACACGTCATGACGTTATGGCGGCAGGAATAGGTAAGGCGGTGGTACCAATCCGGGTGAGTCGCTGCGAAACTCTACCACCTAGTAAAATGTCACGGTGTTAGTGACGGTAAGCCTATGTTCGCCTTTTACGAGCTGCCTGGCACAGGAAGGCAGGTGATCTGTTCTACAAAGGAGCCCGGACCAACACGGGGGAAAAACAAAAGAGTAACAAACAGACGAGCACACTCAGTACCATAACATCAACACGTGAAGAAGTTTTTCTTCTCTTCACTTTGGACCCTTTTTACGAAAATTGCGCCGACGGAGAAGTTTCATTTGGAACATTTACAGTCAATGTGTAGAAGTGCAGAACGCTAATATTTTTAAAAATAATAATGCTTATAAAGTGCATTAAAATCAAAACATGAATCATTACTCATACTATTTAACACAATTGCATTTAACACATACAAAAAAATATATTGATAATGCCAAAAGATCACAGATGGCGCTCGATTTATGTTCATAAAGTTCGCAAAAGTAATAAGTCTTGATAAATGAAAATGGCGTTCTTATCAAAAATAATTTATATTGAATAACTTATAGTCCAAATTTATTATGTTTGAATCTCGGCCAATGCGTGACTACTAGTTAGTTGATAGAAGTCGTTACTTTGCGGAAATCCATACTTAAACCCAAGTAAAATTATTTAATTTGAAATTTCCCACCAAAAGTTTGCAAATATTTTTTTTTGGATTTGACAGTTACAACATTTAGTAGGAAAAAAAACGCAAAAAATAAAACCTTTCATTTTGTATGTAAATACATCTTAATATATATAAATATCCTGTCACGATGTTTGTCCGCGATGGATTCCTAAACTACATAATCGATTTTTTATTCAAATTGGCACACCGTGAGCAGTCTGGTCCAATTTGAGATATAGGATAGGTTACATCTTAATTTATGATAAAAAAAATTACCATCCGAGCGAAGCCGGAACAGGCAGCTAGTACTCTATAATTTGTGATCTACGCAAGTTCTAAATATCTATCTATATTATGTGCTCTTAGGGTGAATAAGTCTTTAGTGTCTCGCGATTGTCATGTTCCTGTTTGGAAGACAGAGCAGCTATCTTTGATTCTAAAAAAGGCTTAATATCCTCAGGTTGGCAATGATTTAACAACACTTGGTGTCGCTCCATGCATTTATTACCACCTTAAAAACTGTCAGTTTGTTCACCACTAGCAGTTTCACGCAGCCTCGCCTGCGTAACTTGGCTTCTACTGCACCGATTTTGATGAAATAAAACCTATGTCACTCAGGGATAATGTAGCATTCTAAAGGTGAAGAATTTTTGAAATCGGTCCAGTAATTTCGGAACCTATTCATTTCAAACAAACAAACAAAAAATCAAATCTTTCCTCTTTATAATTAGTATAGATAGACCAATACACGTGTTTATTTAAATGTTCGTAGACCTAAAGTTTGGTAGCTGTTGATTTATTTGTAAGTAAATGATATTTATTGTCAGATAAACTATAATTTATATATTTCTTCTGATAAACACTGAATACGTTTGTTAGTGAAATATAGCTTCCTAGGTGCTGTTGACTGAAAAGACATCGATGTATATCCATAGATTCGTCTAAATTAAAAAAAAAATCTATATGAATAATGTGTATGTGTAAAAAATATTTCGATATTTTCTTTCATCTTTTCGCCTTAAGACGTAAGACGTAAAAAGGTAAAAAACGGAACCCTTTTGTACCATAAATAAAAAAAAACAATAAATTTTGGGGGTTCCCCTTACATACAACTAAAACTCATTTTTTTTAAAATAAACCCTTACATGTAGGGTATCTATAGACAGGTCATCAAAACTGATATTGAGATTTCTAATTTTATTTTTTTCTTAACTGAATAGCTTGGGCAAGGGGGAACTTTTAAAATGGTAATTTGTGTGAATAAACTAGGAATGGTTTGTTACAAGTATCTTTTTTGATGAGATTATTAACTACCACACTTCTTTTCTGATTGTAAGAAACAATCATGGCCTATAGTCTATAGACACTACAGATTTTACTGGTGCGTCGGTGTCCTATGACTTTGACCCAGGGAAGTTGCTGCTGGCAATCTACCGCTAGTAATTTAAAATTTGTAAAATATCAAACTTTACTTCTTTATATCAAATATTGCTTCACGGCGAGTCTAACAATTCAAATCTTTGCTAAGATCACACCTAACTTTCTAGGTCATCGCAGGTATTCTGAAGGGCTTTGAAAATACAAATAAGGAATTTTAGTGCGTCGTTGGCTAAGTATAGTTTGAATGGGCGAGAGATTTCGCCCAGCAATTGTTTGCCCATTGTTTCCGAAGGTTAAATGGCTTGGATAGTTTACGAGCTGTAGCGGTCGGTTGGAATCTTATATGTCTTTTGCCTAACAACCTTTTTATAAAGATGTTATGCAACTGTCTGCCACATAGATAACTTATCAAGACAATTGAAATTAGCATGTCACTGTCTGGTTTGTTGTCGGTAAGACAGTGGTGTCATCACCAACTCCGACTAATCAAACAGCGAAAAATAAAAGTAAAGAAATACTTAGCAAAGTGATCCGAGTTCTCTAACTCTTCTAGAGTTACCTTGTAAATTATTTTAAAGAACTGCTAACCCGATTTATGCTTTGCCGATTGATGCTTATTTTTCTTTGGATTTTCTAAAAACGAAATAGCAAATAATACACAGAATCGACACTACGAAGTAGCTTGTTTTACATAACAATTGCTACATTAAATTTACTAATATACATATACTACGATGACATTAAAAAACATTTTAATATATCTACATGTTATTAATGAATATACTTAGTACTTCCTAGTCGACCGAAGAAAGATACCTAATATTTGTCAATAGTTTTTCTTATTGTTTAAAACTTGTATACCTAATAAGAGTCAAATGATTCAAATTATCATCAGTCGTCATAGTCAGTCGTCAGGGACGATGGCAAAGTGGTGCCGTTCTTATCTTACCTCGTCGAGTAAATTTGACGGCATACAGAAAATCGGAAATCCATGATTGCGTACTGAAAATAATTGTAAAAAATGCTACCAAAATTTATTAATTTCGCCCTAAAAATATACAAGAAATTTAATAATCTCGAAAAATCTGCGTTCATTTTCTCAAGATCTCGCCACTAGAAATCTATTATCTATAGTTAAAAGTTCAAAAGTCATTATCTCCATTCTAAATTTAAATCTGACAGATTTCAGAATTCGAATTACACCTTTATCCATTTATTTCATGCACGGAACACTGACATTGAAGTAACAAATACAAAAATGGCAAAATAGAACAAAAATTTGCATACACGTTGTAGACCGTGTACACTGACTGATCCATAGTCACGATCGAGAACAAATTGCATAATCTCAAGATCATTGGAAAGAATTGAGAGCGGGACATTCTATTCATTTATCTTATAACGATATTTCTTTTAAAACGTATTCTTCACAAAAGTGATGTAAATTAAAAAAAACATTTATTTGTTTTGTCATTTTGTCATGATAGCGGTCTGACATCGTATAGACCGTCGTCTGGCCTATAGAAACCATAGATGTAGGTACGTCGCTGTTGTTAGGCCAAGGTGTTGCGCCAATTGTGCATGTCTACCGGCCAATCTACCATCCGGTCTTGGTGATACTATCATTATGGCGGCAGGAATAGGTAAGGCGGTGTATCCCTAATCCGGACTAGTTGCAGCACAGCAATCTAACACCAGTGGTCTCGTCGGTACAGCTGCCTGATAGGAAGACAGATGGTTTATTCTACACAGGAAGCCAGACCAACACGGGTAAAAATTGAAATTATTATATTTCACATAAACAATAATTATTGTTACATTTCACATAAACAATAACAAACGCTCCTACACTCAAATCACACAGTACAAGCGGTCGCTTTTATACATACACACACGTCTTTTACACCCTCTTAAGCGTTTTTTACACATACACACTCATATACGGGCACACACTAACACACACTCAGTAACAATTAATTTGGTAATTTTATTTAAAAAAAGTAAAATTTGAGGATATACATACTTATAATAATAAACACTAATTAATGATTTGTAATTAAATTGTAGGATTTGTTGTTTACGTATTTGTAGAAATATGAAACTAATAACGATTTACTTGTATTATTACTAAAATTTTATTTTTGCGTTGTTTGTTATCGTTATAAATTTCTGTTTCTCTAACACGAGTGTAAAGGAATACTATAGTATCCGTGATCTGAAGTGGGGCCTGGTGATCAGCTCGCACAGGGTATCCTAGTTGCAGACACCAGTCTCTTACTCCATTATTTGGTTTTGAATTACATTCTGTTAAACTGTTTGTAAGAGAAATAAATAATTTTTGATTTTTTTTTTTTTTGATTTACCAAAAACTTTGACATAAAGACGGGAAGACAGACGGACTTGTCAAATCCACGAGGGTTTCACGCTGTTCGCCAACGGAGCCAGTGTTACCAACCCTACTGTTTTAACAGTAGATTTACTGTTTTTGACGTGACAACACTGTTTTCTGTTTTAGTACGATTTTCTACTGTTTTTTATGCCAGTGTTGTTATTAATACAAATCAAAGGCATTTTACATACAAAATCTGAAATAGACGAATGTTACGCATTTGATGCTACTGAAAATCATATGAAAAATTTTAACAAAAGGATGTACGATTTTAACAAAAACAATGAAACAGAAAATGTTTAGGATAGAGTAAAACACAACAATGAACAATGTTTGTAATTTTGATCACCTACTTTTAATGAATAATATTAAAATGTTTTGTTTTTTTTCAATAATGTACTACAGTAGTTTCATTAACTTATACATCTATATAACTAATTATAATTCCCAAGTGAAAGGTTTTTGAGATATGTAGTAGATTTAATGTTTTGAAAATGTAATTTTATTGTTTTCTACTGTTTTTTTTTAAGATTGATCTACTGCTTTTATATTAACTGTGGTTGGCAACACTAAACGGAGCCGAGGAGACAAAAGAAAAAGGCGATGTAAGTAAATGTAGCTCAGAAAATAATAATTAATAGTATGTGTAAAGAAAAAAAATGTTAAGGAAAAGAAGGTATCACGTTGCACTACATGTCGCTCCGGTTTTCGGCGATGCGGAGTTTAACTTTGTACTGAAAAACTCGATTTGTGGACAAAAACCGCACTTTGTAACACACTGTCACTTCATCTCCAATCGGCAGTGTGAAATCCACCTTAGTCTTGGTCAATGTTACCGCCCTCTTTATTTAGTTTATCGTTGTTTGATGCACTATAAACATTTTTGGTGCATGAATATAACAGGCGAAGGTGTTTTACCCACCAAAGAGATCCATTTATTTCTTTATGTACCTTCTTTATAAGGAATATGATTAGGTATCAACTATACCTAACGTGACCATACGTCCCTTTCTGAACGGGACAGTCCCGTTTTCAGAGTGTCGGTCCCGGTGTCCCCAGCGAGGCCGACATAGTCCCGTTTTCCGTTTTGCGTGGAAGTAACGCACCCGTCGAAAGAGTTTTTTCTCAAATGAACAAAATATGGACAAGTGATAAAACACAATTGAGTGTCGCAGTAATGAAAGCTACGTTGATTTAGAAGATAAATATAAAAAAAATCATGCACTGAGTTCCACATTTATCTAAAAACAAGAACCGATATTTTGAAACTTTGTTTCGCCCTAAATACAAAAATACGACTTAGAAGTCACGCCCCGTTCTCTAATTATTTTATGTTATTCTTATTCTATCTTCTATAATAAAAAAAATAAACACTATAAACTTTTATTCTTATTATATGTTTCCGCAGGTGTCCCGTTCTGACTTCAAAAATAAATGGTCACGTTAACTATACCCTATTCTTACTCATCAAAATAAGGATAATAGATTATCCGCATATGATATCAGAATTCATGAAGTTGGGGCAATCCAGTTGCAAGGATGGACGTCTTCGTAATACTAATTCACGATTCATCGTGTCAGACAGGGATGTCATATTGTTATACTCGCCTTGATATGAAATATTAAATACATCAATAATCGCCTCTGTGGTCTGTCAATCTATAGAGCTCATACCTACTACAAATTAAAAAACGACGGGTTGCACTCCGGGAGTGCCGGCAGAAGTGAAAACTTTGTGCATTTTTGATATTTTGGAATTATTCCCTATGTAGGTGTGTACCTACTATCATTTATGTGTTAGAATACAATAGTCATTTAATGCGCTATCATACACATACATGATGAAATATGTCAGAAAGAGCATGAAAATAGCATAAATGCGGTCGAAATTAGAGCACTACGGAAAATCTGTGGTATTACGCTCGCTGACCGCATTCGTAACAGTGAGATCCGAGAAAGAGTGGGATTGAAAGAAAGTGTTGGTGTTAAAATGCGAAAGGGTATGCTCCGCTGGTTCGGTCATGTGGAAAGAATGACAGATGAAAGATTGACAAAGCAGATATACAATGCGAATGTGGATGGATGTAGGTACCCGGGGAGACCAAGGCTGACATTTCACGATCAGATCAATCGGATATTATCCGAGGGACCCTCGGATAATATCCAATTGATCCGATTGATTGATAATATCCAGCGTGTTTGTGTGAAAAGGGTAATGAATGTGAAGGACAGGTTTGTCAGGATCGTGAGGTGTGGCACTCTGTACTCTCTGCCTACCCCGTAAGGGACTTGGCGTGAAGATATGTATGTATACACAAACATGACAACACAAACATTCGTGCAAGCGCCCTGCGCCGTCTTATGAATTTCGTCTTACGAAATTTCAGATCACGTGTCCTGACGCGATTTGAGTCTCGCCACTTTTTTACCCATTCCAAAAAAGTTGGCAACGAAGTTTTCACTTCAAAAAACAAATAAATTTAATCGGACTACATCTTAATGAATTAAAGTTCATTTTAATTTTTAGGCGCCTACATCTCTTTTTTAATATTTTCAATGTCGGGAATTCACTTTTCTGCAGTTTTATTGAATGTGTAGATATTTGAATCTATACTTCTATACTATATAATATTATAAAGAGGGAATGTTTGATTTTTTGTTTGTTTAAAATGAATAGGCTCCGAAACTACTAGACTGATTTCAAAAATTATTTGACCCTTAAAATGCTACATTATCCCTGAGTGACATAGGCTTTGTTTCGTCAAATTCGGTGCAGTAAAAGCCAAGTTACGCAGGCGTAGCTGCGTAAAACTGCTAGTACACTACAATAGATGTTTGAAATCGTGTCTTACGTCTTTATATATATCAATGACCCTAGTCAATTGAAAGGGTACCGTCACCAACTAGATGACGGCATCCAATACCATGTGCAGACGTGACTTTTGTCAACTGGAACCTATTAGATTATTTTGATCTCATCGTGGAAATTCTAATGACATTTATCTATGATTCTTGTCTCAGTAGGACGCGTTACATTGTTACAATTCCAAATAAAATAAATATTTTGATACGGGCGTAAGCATCTGCCTTAAGTCAAGTGTAAGTATGCATGAAGTATTTTTTTATGATATTGGAAGCCAAACAAGCAGACGGATTTCCTGATAGTAAGAAACTCACACTGCCTAAAGACACCAAAGGTGGTAATGGTGCGTTGCCAACCTGAGGTCTGGATGTTAGGCCTCGAGCAAAAGTAAGTTTACTGGCTACCTTACCCTCCGAACCGGAATACGTCATGGAACAGGTAAGGCGGTGGTATCAATCCGGGTGAGTCGCTGCGAAACTCTACCACCTAGTCAGACGTCACGGTGTTAGTGACGGTAAGCCTGTGATCGCGTTTTACGAGCTGCCTGGCAGGAAGGCAGATCTATTCTGCAAAGGAGCCCGGACCGATACGGGAAAGTTACCAAAATTATCAAAATTAAGTTATTCAAATTGTTCATAAGTCGTCTTAAATAGTCATATCAGTAGAGATCTATAGCCTTAATCTTCCTGCCGATCCTGAACTTGATCCAGTCCCGAGGGTAGGGTAGTCAGTAGACTTACATTTTATGCGTAATACGAAAGGCTACAGGGCAGTGACGCGTCTATAAAATCTATGTGTCTATAAGTACCGTTTTCTATAACAAGAGCAGTGTGCTTATTCGCTGGTTTATATCATAGAAAGACTTGAAGACTTGGAAATTTAAAAAAAAAACATTTTTACGCCCATATCCCCGAAAAGGTAGGCAGAGACACAACCAGGGCACCCACGACTATCCCAAGACACTAAGTCCCACAATAGGTGGCAAGCTTATCGCCAACCGGCCACTTTTCCAATCCCGAGCAACATTTTTTTTTATTAAAAAAATTAGAAATACCCAATTTTCTTTTTATTGCCCGACCCGGGATTCAAATCCGGGACCTGATGCAGTGAAGCCAAAAAAGTGAAAAAAATTTTTGTTCCTTCCGATAAAACGATCAACGAAACAGTAAACATTATTTAAATTTTACTTTTTTAACCGACTTATAATAGGAGGAGTTTATATATTCAACTTCTATATTTTTGTTATCTAGATAAAAAATAATAGTTATTAATCGATTTCTCCGTATTTTCTTAACCGATTTGTTTAAATAGCGTACTTGAAAAATTATGCTACTGCCACCTAATCAGGCTGTGATAATTTTATCATTCATCAGACGAATTTCTTATTGAGTAGCTAGCCTTACCCTCCATTAAGAAACAAGAGAGTCGCGAGAGAGTTATATCAACAGGAAAACATAAGGCGGTGCTCCAATCGAGATAGGTAGTTGCAAAACTCTACCACATAGTCCCAGTCACGGTGCTAGTGTCAAACAAGAACTTTTCCAATGATATACTGTCGCGTATTTCTTATTTTTAGTGGTCGCCCGTTGGTCGAAGTTCGACCATAAATAATTTAATATCTTGTTGATAAGAACGCCATCTTCATTTCTTAAAACCAACTACTTTGTTTCCAAACTGTATGATGCACCATCTGTGAACTTTCATCGTTATCATCAATATATTTGTGTGTCAAATGCATGGTAGTGTGGGTAATGTTTTATTTATTGATTTAATGTACTTTATAAGCATTATTATTGAAAAATATTAGCGTTCTGCACTTCTCCTACACATAAACTATGAGTGTGCCAAATTTTATGCTCCTTCGTCCGCAATTCTCGTAAAAAGGGGTTTAAAGTTTTGGCATCACGTATTAATATATAGATAAGGTTTAGGTTTATGTTTTTTAGTTCGTAAAAAACTTTATAATGTATGATGTCAATGGACAAAGAATGTCTCACACTGACCGTTTAAAAGTAGTCCAAAATGCCACGTAGGTGGTCCATTCTTCGAAACACCCTTTACTTAATGGGTGTACTGGCATTTATTGAGGGTTGGGCGATTTAGGATCCCCTGTGAATGGACTGACTGATTTAGTTTTAATCGTGAGCCTGATACTATCATGCAGTGTTTTGTTACCAATGTTACAATGTCCAATCGTTTATTTTTTTTAAACACCATGTGTTATTTTTAAAGGAAAAAGTATTATTGAGGTGTTTTTAGGGTTCCGTACTCAAAGGGTGAAAACCGACTATTACTAAGTCTCCGCTGTCTGTCTGTCTGTGTGTCTCCAGGCTGTATCTCATAAACCGTGGTAGTTAGCAGAACTTTTCATGACTAATGTATTTCTGTTGCCGCTAAAACAACAAATAAAAAAAAATATTAAGGGTGTACCCATGCAATAAACAGAATATTTATTTGTATATTACCTTTAAAAATAAAAATAAAATAATAATAAAGAAAGTAAATATTAATGGGGGGCCCATCCCATACAACAAACGTAATTTTTAATAGATAGATGATAGTACGGAACCCTTCGTGTGCGAGTCCGACTCGCATTTGGCCTGTTTTTACTTTTTTTTTGTCATTTGACATCAAAATTGTGAAAAGTACTGCACTAACATGAGACTTTAATGTCAAGCTTCATGTTAAGCAAGTTTACTAAGTTCATTACAGTCTAGATCAGATCAAGACAATGTTGAGCACTGAAGTTATAGCAGCATAAATAGGTTAGGTTGTATAGTATCTTCACGCCCATATCCCCGAAGAGATAGGCAGAGGCACAAGCAGGGCACCCACGACTAGCCAAAGATACTAAGTCCCATAATGTGAAGGTGGCAAGCCTATCGCCAACCGGGCACGTTTCCAATCCCGACCAACTTTTTTTTTTTAGAAAATTGGAAAAATCCAATTTGCTTTTTGTTGGCCGACCCGGGATTCGAACCCGGGACCTCATGCAGTCAAGTCCAACACCCGGACCGCTCGACCACAGAGGCGATAATAGGTTAGGTTGATGATGAGAATACGGTGTTAGTGGTAAAACCTATGCTTGCTCCTTACGA
>NJDD01002969.1:62508-82854 GCA_002245505.1 Calephelis nemesis
ATTGGAAAAATCCAATTTGCTTTTTGTTGGCCGACCCGGGATTCGAACCCGGGGCCTCATGCAGTCAAGTCCAACACCCGGACCGCTCGACCACAGAGGCGATAATAGGTTAGGTTGATGATGAGAATACGGTGCTAGTGGTAAACATACCTATGCTTGCTCCTTACGAGCTCCNAAGAGCTACTGTTATTATTTTATAGTATTACTTTTATTGTACTACTAGCTGTTCCCGCGAACTTCGTTCCGCCCATTTAGTTTGTATGGGAAAAATTAAAATGTCTTTTTTCCCAGTTTCCTCACAGTGGAACAGAATAAAAAGTATCCTATGTCCTTCTCCCGGTTCTAAGCTACCTCCCCACCAATTTGCAGCCTAATCGGTTCAGCCGTTCTTGAGTTATAAATAGTGTAACTAACACCACTTTCTTTTATATAAATATATTACATTAAAAGCATTTATGTAATGCTTAACTGGTGCCTTAGTATGACCCTAAAAATTCCAAATATGTCATAACTAGCTTCCCCTCGCGACTTTGCTCGCATAGCAATTTATATTATTTTTATAAATAGTAGCTTAAATGTAATTCTGATGTTTAAACTACATATATAACTGTAAGTCTCATCTAAATCCGATCAGCAATTTGTATGTGAAAGAGTAACAAACATCCATCCGGTTTACAAACTTTCATTTAATAGGATTAACCGAATTTTGATTTCTTATATATTATATAATAATCAATTGCTGTTCGTTAGTCTTACCAAAGCTCGAGAACAGCGGGACCGATTTGACTAATTTTGGTTTTGAATTATTTGTGGAGGTCTAGGGAAATTTATTTTTTTATTCCAAAGTACGTCCTTCCGAGTTTGTCTTACTGCCACCAAGTCGGGATCTCATGATGGGACCCCAAACAATAAAAACAGGAGACCGTACTTTCTTTTTTTCTTTCATTAGGTTTTGGCAGTCGCGTTAGAATTTTGACATTAGTCAAGTAGAAATTTGCATTAATTTGCATCAAATTTTCTATTATAACTAGTCATAAGGCGTCAATAAGTCATGTCAGGGTCTTGGGTAAAGCGGTGGGCTCATCACTTAAGCTCATATACTGAGATTCGGCGGCAACGAGGAAATACACGATACGCCAATTTCTTCATGATTATTTCATTTGTGCTCTTTCACTGAACAAAATTGTACAAAATATCACCAAAATTGACTAATTTAACTCAATATATACTACACGAAATTCAATAATTATGAAAAAGCTTCGACCATCTTTTCTCTCGATGCCGCCAAAAAAAACCCAAAAGCGTACTTGTTCTCCGATGAAAAAAAATGCAATTAACAACGCTCAAATGAGAATTAAAACGAAAGAATCAGTTACCATTGTTCAAAATTAAAAGTCCGAATCATTTGTATTGTAAATGTTATCTGTCGTGGTACCGTCTGCAGTTTTACGACAAAAAGTATCCGACTAAAGAACATGGACGCCGATTGGACAAAACAAAATGGTTTATGTAACACTTTCGCGGACACTTTGTATTTGTTGCTTGGGAATTGATATTCTTTTGTAGCATTTACGGTTCAAAGTATCCTCGCTTTTTTTATTGTTTTAATTGACTGGAAGTGTGTTAAGTTTTATCTTAGGTCCGCTACGTACATGACTACATAAGTGACATAACCCGTTAACGCGGTTAGCTAATATAATTACGCACAATAAAACTGCATTAACTCAGACTATTTCTTTTGGTACCACGTCGCTATTTGATAATTCTTTTTTCGAAAGATAGCAAATGGTTCCGAAATAGTCCCACAGAAATTTCATCAATATGCTGCTAGAAGTTTTTGAGTTACACTTAATAAAACAAATACACTTAATAATGTATAAATTTATCACCTTTTAACCTTTACGAGATAGCTTTTTTTTGCATTATTAAGTATAACTTAAAAACTACTAGTGGGATACAAATTAACATGGGGTAGTCCCATGTTAATTTGTATCCCACTAGTAGTTTTTAAGTTATACTTAATAATGCAAAAAAAAGCTATCTCGTAAAGGTTAAAAGGTGATAAATTTATACATTATTAAGTGTATTTGTTTTATTAAGTTTAAGTTTAACTCGGAATCATGACCTATCTTTCTAAAAAAGAAGCATCAAAGCTTTCCCCCATGTTGATCCGGGCTCCTTTGCAGAATAGACTATCTGCCTTCCTGCCAGGCAGCTCGTAAAAGGCGAGCATAGGCTTACCGTCACTAACACCGTGGCATCCTACTATGTGGTAGAGTTTCGCAGCGACTCGCCCACCGTCCGAGGCTTGTCGTTGACGTGTTCCGGTTCGGAGGGTTAGGTAGCCGGTAAACTTACTTTTGCTCGAGGCCTAACATCCCGCCCTCTGGTTAGCAACGCATAGTGCGTTGGTAAACACCGTTGGTGTCTCTAGGCGGCGTGAATTTCTTACCATCATTAAATCCGTCTGCTTGTTTGCCTTCCAATATCTATGCATATATATGATTAATATTCGTTATGTTCGAATTTCGACCAATGGACGACCACTAGTATAAGTTATAGCCCGTGACTACAAGTTACGAGCCAGGCTGAGAGGTAGATGTTCTATGCTACACTGGATATCAGAACCAACACCGGCAAGTTTCGTACTTAATTTGATAGCTTGCAGACGGAAAAAGAACCACAAAACAACCCGTAATTGTGTACCAAAAGGAAAAACATCGCAATTGTCTGCGACAGTAATTAATGTAGAGTGAAGCTCTTGACGACAGATTCACGCATTATGATCACGCCGATTCACCCCAACCGAGCGAGAGTAACTCAATTACCGTCTACTGGCCGATTCACGGTGGATGGTAATTGATTGGATTGTGGGGGATGTTTCGGAAAGATTTAATAAGTCTGTAAGTCTGGATTTCATAGCCCTTTTTATGGACAAAAAAGGTTTATCTCGATCTAAGTCCCGACTAGGTTTGACATTAACTGTTTGCATAATAAACGGTATTTAAAACTGTTTCACAATATTTATTCTTACCAACATATTCTACCATATTGTCATGTGCAAATATGCAAGCTTATTTATGTAGTTTTTATTATTACATAACTTAGTTGAAATATGTTTGTTATAACGTTATAATTTATTAATTAAAAGACTGTTGATCAAGTTATATTCTATTTACCGTAAACTGCTGCCGTTACCAAACTTAGTCAGCCAAGAGAAGAAACAGCAAAATAAACGTCCCGGCAAACGTAATAGCCAAACAAGGAACAAACATACATTTTTGTAAAATTGATATAAGAAGGCGTTACTTTGCGAAAATCCATACCTAAATCCAATAAGTGTGTGTATTTTTGGTGCCAATAAAACAGTTTATTGTCGTATCTTGTTTGGAGCTGGATATATTTGGGGGTCTTTGACTTCCGGCAAATCCAATTCATTCATAGCGTACTGTTTTTTCTGTTTTGTCAAGCCACAATACGTACACATTTTTTTGGGCGGAAAATTATAAACTTAATACATATTTTTATTTGGATATATTTTTGTTTCAACTCTTGTCCAATGCTTGGAAGGGTACAGGTTCGAATCATGTCTGAGGTATTTTTTTTAACTAACTTTAAATACCTTACGTACTCCCGTCGCCTTAGTTAAAAAGACAAACGAGCTAATAGGAACTACAGGTGGTAGTGGTATGTTTCTAGCCTGAGATTAGGATTTTTAGTCACACGCTTAAATAAGTTCACCGGATTCCCAAAGACCAACACTATACTGAGATGTGTGGACAATACCATATTTATTGTATTAAAAATGTGTGTATGAAAACAACAGTGAATTTTTTTCTTTGATTATACCTGTCTGCTTTGTTACGCACTCTGGATTATACCTATCTGTTTGGATTTCTCCTATAAAACGCTTGACTTCCCACTTTCTACTTTTAAATTTAAGCATGAAAAAAGTAATTAATTGCCAGTTGAGAAACTACTCAATAATTGACACTGGCAATTAATAATTGATTAATAAAACTGTACGCTGTATTGCCTCTAGTCTAGCGGTTCGGCGTGAAACAAGACTACTTGAGATCCCAGGTTAAATCATCAGGTCGGACAAAAAAAATGAAATGTGTAATTTAAATTTTCTAATCAAATAACGTTGCCCGGGGTAGGGTAGTGGCCTTGATGTCAACAAGCTTACCAAATATCACATTGGGGATATGGGCGTGAAGATACTTTGAATATATTTAAATACTTGTGATTTGCATACTGCAAATCTTTGTTTTCCCACTATTTCATTCCATCTAGATATATTTTCTGGAATGTAACAATCAAAGTTCTCTCATTTTATAACATGCACTAGCATAGGTCCATGCCACATTCATTTAAACATTTAATTAAACCCTAGCCATGCGTATTTTCTGAATGCCCCATAATCTATATTTAAATACCCCGAAATCGGGGAATTCCTGACATTTCTCGCCACCGGAAATAGCATTGGGGTGTCTACCCCATGCATCACAAAAGCATACAACAAATCCCTCGTCAGGAATTTTCCAATCAACTGCAAGCGCTTCATAACTCCTCAACAGACTACATGGGTCCATAAGTATCTTGGTAATAGAATTTTAACATGCGGTGATTTTATATCCTAAAGTATCCTCACGCCCATATCACCGAAGAGGTGGGCAGAGATACAATTAGGGCACCCCCGACTAGCAGAAGAGATAAATCCCACAGTGTGATAGGTGGCAAGCCTATCGACAACCGGGCACATATCCAATTCCGAGCAACGTTTTCTTTTAGAAAATTGAAAAAACCCGATTTTCTTTTAATTGCCCGACCCGGAATTCGAACCCGGGACCTCAGGCAGTCAAGTCCAACAACTGAACCGCTAGACCACAGAGGCGATAACTTTTTATCCTACTGGATACCCAGCTCGGCTTTTGAAACGCACCTTTACCACCTTTGTCGTCTTATTAGTAAACGTGGACTAACGTAGGAGTAAAGTTGATATTGTAACCTGTTTCATATTGTAATAAAGACTATAATACCGGGTTGAACCTTAGAGTACTTTACTCCGTGTTTCTTAATAAGACTAGCCGAAGACACTAAGTCCTACAATGTGTTAGGTGACAAGTCTATCGCCAACCGGGCACATATTTAATCACAGGCAACTTTTTTTTATTAGAAAATTTGAAAAAACAATTTTTTTTTTGTTTTCCGACCCGGGACTCGAACCCGGCACCTTGTGCAGTCAAGTCAAACACCTGGGTCGGTAGATCACTAGTAGGATGTTGCTAAAATTTATGTGGGACCATAAACTATCTTTCGGAAAAAGAATTATCAAATCGCGTATGATCAAATTGAGAGAATTATCTAATTGATTTGAAAATTGGAAAAACTCATTTTATTTTTGTCGCCTGACCCGGGATTCGAACCCGGGACCTCAGGCAGTCAAGACCAACAACTGAACCGCTAGACCATAGAGGATACTTAAATATTTTTTTATAAAAGATCATTTCATTGATCCTAAAGAATTCACAGTCCTGCGTCTGCGCAGCCACACGCATTGTTTACCGATAACAATCTTGTCCGTCAATCACTAGCGTCTGGTTCACAAATAATTTTAAATCTACCCTTAATTATAACACTTCCTGAACTGTAATAGGTACCATATTTGCTTGCTCCTTTTTTGGTGAATATGACGTTCCAAGTTAAATAGGTCAGGTCAACGCGATGTAGTTTTGACATAATTTCTTATTGTCAGTTTTGAGCCCTCCTAATTAAGTTCATTTTTTTGTTCTCCATTATTATCTGGCAATGACAAGGAATGTTTTGTTGATATGTGTTTAGTAATTTAAGGAAGCACCATTTTGTTTTATTTGATGTACTTTCTTATGTGTTAATTAAATTGTTGGTAAAGCATAATTTGGCATCATGATAAATATCGTGAGGTTTGTCTGAACGTTGAAGGTTTTTCAACAAAACAAGTGGAATTTCGTCATTTAAGTTCGCGGAAGCCATTTTTTGACGTTAACGTTAACGTAAAATACGTTACGGATATCATTCGATAGGGAATCGCAAGTCGCATTGTTTAACGAATAAAACGCTTGTAATTCTCACCAGTAGTGAAACGATTAAGATCTTACATTAAATTACTCTTAGTTGAAACAGTTGGTTTATGCCAAATGAAACGGTTCTTTTGCTGTCCTGAAAACTTGCATATTTTAATATACGCGGTGTTGGAAATTAAGCGACGATATGTAATGGCGAAATAATAATCTATGTACAAGGTTACATCTAAAGCACACATATTTCCGCAAATAAATAATTTTCTTTCTTTCTTTCTTTCTAAGAATTGAAAAAATCAATTTGCGATTTTTATCCAAAGCAAAATACTAGATGCATATGTTTATGACGTAAACAAAGCATAAAACTGGTTCCTACAGACCGCGGTCGCATTCGCAGGCTAGTAACGTCATGACTCGTACTAGGTACGACGTAGCGTGACAACAAGTTAATCATTTTTGCGGACTGTTTTAAAAGAATGTTTTAAAAGCCCTTTACCCCTTATATTAAAATTTGACCGGTTCTTTCAAAGTTACCCTGTAGATAAAAATGAATCTCTGGACTGATTTTGCAAATTTATTTGAGCAGAAAAATCGGGACAGTTCCAGAGAAAATACGAAAAACAATACTTAAACTTTATTGTCTTGTCAATCGATGTGAAATTCGCAAGAGCGGCTAGTAATATATAGTTTTGCTACTTGTTACATTGTGGAACTTAATAATTTCGACTATTTGTGGTTGCCCTCGTTGTAAATCTGATACCTCTCATGTAGATATTTACTCATTAATTTATAAGTATAAATTCTCAATATTTTGGGTTTGCTGGAAGAAATCTCTTTTAGAGCCAAGCTCGCCTTTTGTATAATTTTACATATTTACTTGTTTTTTGACTTTTCGTGTACAATAAAGAAAGAAAGAAAGATAATAAAATATTTCACCAAAAATTCTTTCGATTGTATGTATTGAATGTAATGAAAATCTTGTTACAAAAATGACAGAAATCGCACCTCAGTGCCAGTTACCGTCGGCGTTTGCGGTAACCTTTCGAGACTAATGGCCAATATTAATAATCAATCCTAATCCAAAACTTGCTGTCCAAGATTGATATTTTGATCCATTTTTATGTTATCGCTTGCCAATAACATATCTGTGCACAGGATAAATATGGCAATTAGGTGTAGGATAGGCCGGCGGATACGCAGCTATCTAGATTGTTTGAAATCCATCTTTAAAGAAATATTATTAACATTGGCCGTAAACCAACAATGCTTCCAAGATTGATTAAATATGTTTTATTAGCTTATGCATGTCGCATGGACAAAGCTGCAAAAAATTGTTAATAGGAAGAAGTAATACCCTAAAGATACCCTATACTCCTTTGAAGAATAGACCATCTGCATTCCTGTCAGGCAGCTCGTAAAAGGCGAGCAAAGGCTTACTGTCACTAACACCGTGACATCTGACTAGGAGGTAGAATTTTGCAGCGACTCACTCGGATTGGTACCACCGCCTTACCAATTCCAGCCATAACGTCATAACGTGTTTCGGTTCGGAGGATAAGGTAGCCGGTAAACTTACTTTTGCTCTAACATCCCGGCCTCAGGTGTCTCTAGGCGGCGGAATATTCTTACCATCAGGAAATCTGTCTGATTGTTTGCCTTCCAATATCATAAAAAAACAACAGACCCAAACTATAAAAGGTCTAAATAACATTTGAAATGAAATGGACGACAACCACTAACGAATTGTCAAAACAAATCATCTAATGTTTCGGACCGTAAACCGGAAAAGGCGGCATCGTTACCAATCTTCCAAAGACATCCTTCTCCAAATACTTATCCTTCAAATCGAAACCTTATCCCAACGAAAGAAGTCCCTAGAAACAGTTTCTAAAGTGTTGAACTGGAGAATCATTGGTGTAAAATCTAGAAGGATAATTTATCTATGGTGAGCCGACTCTGGGGATCCGTCAAATAAATCTCAATCAAGATCTCAGATACGATATGATTGGTTGGTCGTCTGTCGGCGCCGAGGTGATCCCTGACTTGTATAATATAACTAGATTTGCTGGGCTATCGTCTGATTTTGACACCATGTGGTGCTTCTATGTGCTGTCAGTTTTAAAATTCAATTAAGGTCATTGTTAATGTAATTATTTTTGCTTTATCAGAATAAGTACTGTCGTGATAGTGAAAGTAGCGTAAATTTTCCAGCTTTAGATTTAGATAGGCTTGGCACCTATCACATTGTGGGACTTAGTGTCTGGCTAGTCGTGGGTGCCCTGGTTGCGCCTCTGCCGGGGTATGCAGAGGCCTCGGGGACATGGGTGTGAAGATACGTACTTAACTAGATTTGTTTGGCTATCGTCTGATTTTGACACCATGTGGTGCTTCCATTGGATGTAAATTTTAAAATCCATTTAAGCTTCTCGATGATATAATTATTTTAGCTTTATCTGAATAATTTTTGCCGTAATTATAGTGAAAGTAGCGTAAATTTGCCACCTTTAGATTTAGATAGGCTTGCCACCTGTCATATTGTTGGACTTAGTTTTTGGCTAGTCGTGGGTGCCCTGGTTGCGCCTCTGTCTACCGTTTCGGGGACATGGGCGTGAAGATACTTACTTAAATAGATTTGCTTGGGTATCGTCTGATTTTGAAACCATGTGGTACTTCCATGTGGTTTGTTTGTTTGAAATGAATAGGCTCCGAAACTACTGGACCGATTTCAATTCTTTCACCTTTAGAATGCCACATTATCCCTGAGTGACATAGGCTTTGTTTAATCAAAATCGGTGCATTAGAAGCCAAGTTATAATATAAAACCAACTACGAGGAATGAGAGGTGTGCATACAAGGCACAACTCATCGTTTAACTCAACAAGTACTGATGTACAACCTATGGTTGAGTGGTTGGCGTACACGCCTAATTACTTGTCAAAGACCGCCGAACCGCGAGGCTCGCGTTCGATTCCCGACGAGGGCAGGCATTTGTGTGATGAATATTTAGATAGCTTTCCCGGGTCTGGCTGTTTATAATGTTTATTCTGGTATCTATTTAAGTATTTCTATGTATTAGAATCGTTGACTAACACCCATAACACAAGCATATAAGTTAGTTTGGGGTTAGATTCAATTTGTGTAACTTGTACAGGGATATTTATTTATGTTGACTTATAATCATCCCCTGTTTTTCTACCCTTGTTGAGGAAATTTTATTCCAATTCGTATCGGATCTTCTTTGGTGAATTAATACATAGAAATCAGTGGACGAATAATAAATCAATCTTCCCTTGTTTTCGTAGCCTTAGCTTATTTTTTAACAAAATGAAAAATGTTAATCTAAGGGGATATTTTCTATCCAGTTTGATATTTATGAAGATTTAATACTGTTAGTATTTGCCTATTGCCCACCCTTTTTACTCCTTGTTTAACACCCGACGGCAAAAGAAATTAAATGAAAAATATTTATTTGTGTAATATGTGTGAAGAATTAAAAAAAATATTTACTATGTAATATATATCTATCTATATATATAAAAATCAATTTATTTAACCAAAAAAAATTTTGGTTTTGAATTATTTGTTTAAGTCCAGGGAAGGTTTAAAAGATAAGAAAAAGGAAAAAACTTGCGAGAAAACTAAATAAAACAACATTTTACTTTTTCCCATACAAACTGAACGGGTGGAACGAAGTTCGCCGGGACAGCTAGTATTCAATAATTTTTTGTAACACATGATTCATCTATCTATCTAAATATGTATAAAAATGAATCCTGTTTTGTGTGGTGATCGTATTACGCATTAAAGGATGGACCGCTTTTAATAATCCTTTTTTGTTGGGTTATTCATTGCAGGAAAGGAATCAAAAATCGGTTAATGGAATTACATGGAAAATTAACAATGCTTTAATCCATATCAACTTGTTAGTAGCTGGTAATGTCAAGCGACACGAAGTTTGCCGGGTCGTCTAGTAGTAAATAAATACTAATCATTTTAAAATGTAAACAAATTTAACACTATCTACCGTTAACTTCATTTCCAAACTTAACCAGTCAGGAAAGGAGATCTCGTTTTATTTAAAAGAATACCTTGTTTTTCAGTTGTAGGTAGGGATGAAAAGATACGAGTATTTCCATGTAGGTACTCGATACTTTTCTCCAATAGCAAGTACATTTTGATATCGATACTTTGAAATGAAGTATCGAGTAGGTATCGGTTAAAAGTACTCACATTTGTAAATTTTATGGTCTAGGAAAATTGAAATATAGAATGTTTATCATTTAACATTGAAAAAAAAACTTTATCGTAAATTGAAGTTTCTGAACGCATTATAGGCTTAGTTTGTCTAGATGCTTGTTTGTCTATGCCCGAAAAAAGTTTAACCGGAAGACATTTACAAATGTTGATTTTCTTGAGCAGCACCACGAAAACGGACTTTTTTCCAAAAAATATTTTGAAGGTAGCGTGTTGTACTAGCGCTTACCCGCGACACAGATGGTCAGGAGTAACTCAAAAAATATTCAAATTCAAATTCAAAATAGCTTTTATTACGAAGATCTATACAAAGATTCTTGTAACGCGTCTATATAATTCTAAAAACTACCACCGGATCGGAACGTGGCTACTCACTGACAAGATCCGGCGAAAGAAACTCAGCGGGCTTGTCTTTTTTCTTATAAATCTAATTTACAAAAGCTTACAAATACATTTACAAATTATTTTGTAGAGATTGGTATGAGGAGCAATTAATCCCAAGCATTTCTGTCTTCTAAATATTCTGAAATCTTATAATAATCCTTACCATACAACTTAATCTTAATACATTTATTAAATGGTAAGTCTTTATTATGCTCGGAAAGTTTATTGTAAAAACGTATACATTGGCCCATGAAAGAATAACTGATTCTATGGAGACGAGACGTATGCACAACAATATTGTTTTATTCCTTGTGTTTACAGCATGTACTTACATCACAATTTTGCTTAAACAAATTTATATTTTTATAGACATATATCAAGTTTTCAAAAGTATATTGAGAAGTCACCGTTAGAATTTATATTTCTTTAAACTTTTCCCTGATGGAAACTCTTGGGTCTAAGTTATAAATTGCCCGTATAGCCCTCTTTTGCAAGACAAATATTGTGTTTACCTCGGCCGAACTTCCCCAGAGAAGAAAATTTTTTATGGAAGAATATTATTAGTACTTTTCAATAAAGAATACCAATACTTGTTACGATTTTCACTCAAAATTCACCAAAACCGATACAATACTAGTAAGTATCAATACTTTGTGATCGATATTGAGTATGTATAGATACTTGACGACTGATACCAGTATCGACTAAAAGTATCGATATCCCAGCGATATCGTTTCATCCCTAGTTGTAGGTACTTTTTAGGGGCGTAATCTAAATTAATTTTTTTCTTTATCAGTAATGCATTGCCAACCGGACAAACTCAAAAAATGGTTTGGAATCAGAAACGTCCCTATCACTGTTCTGGAATATCTTCAAAATACAGATACAACTTCATAATCTATCCTTTGTTCAGTAACATTTTCTTTTGAATGCTTGTAGGTATGGGATTGGGAAGTATTCAATTAGATAAGATGAAAGGGGTGTCAGCCAACACAATGGACGTCCAACGATGACGTATTGGACGATGGGATCTGGTGGTATAAATCACCTGCCTCCAACGCTTATCAGACGCTTATCACAAGTGTTAGGGAAATTTATGTGAATGAGGCACTGTTTAATATTGTTTTGTTACTATAATGCATTCATATTGTATCGAAGCAACGAATGCTTTCAATGTACATGTTAGTTGTTTTTAACATCGAGACCTGATGACCCTGTCGCCCGCTAGTGGTTTCTGGATTATACCTCTAGTGCATACATACACACATTCGTACGTACATACATGCACACATACACACACATACACACATACATGCATACATACATACATACATACACACACATACTCACATACATACATACGTACATACCTTCACGCCAAGTCCCTTACGGGGTAGGCAGAGAGTATCGAGTGCCAGACCTCACGACCCTGACAAACCTGTCTGGCTTCCTTCACATTTATTACCCTTTCCATACAAATACAGCGGTTTCGGAGACTTGACAACACCCTCGTATAATATCCGAGTCATCTAATTGTGGAGTGTCAACCTTGGTCTCCCCGGGTACCTACGTCCATCCACATCCACCTCTAGTGCAGTCAGTCATTACTAAGTGTTAGAATACTGTGCAGAAATTCACCTGGATCAGCTTTGTCACCTTATCTATACAGCAAGATTTTTTTATCACCATCCAAATTTTTTCTGGGCATAAAGTATCTATAAATAAGTCCATTTATGAAAAAAATAGGTATCTAGCAGGTAGCTATCTAGCATGTCAGAGCACTCAGCGCGTAGGTACGGAGCGCGCGCTGCCCATAAACTAGACGACTTTGCGATGTCATATCTTAATATTTTAGTATTGAGGGATACTAAAAGCAAAAACACGTATTTAATTATTTTCACTTAAGATCAACATATTAAAATTTGGATGGTGAAAAGTCAGGGTGTATTTGACACCATAGCATCAGTGACATGTTCCTTATTGCCGCCGCGATTCCGATCCGGTGGTAGTTTATAAAAATGACGACGCGCACAAATACCACTTGTATGGTTCAAATGAATAAAGATTATTCTGATTCTGATTCTGATTGGAAGGTGGTCACTAAGTCTTGATTTGTTCATCTGTAAGATCTGACCGTAAAATAGCGANNGTACAATAACATCTATGGTGTCTATATGCAACGGTAGTCTCTTACCACCCAGAGAGCTGCTTTGCTTGTTTGCTATCTTATACCATATAAAAATATATACCAATATGATTAAATAAATATTCCTGGACAAATTACACAAATTATTGAATCTAACTCCAAAGTAAGCAAATTATATGCTTGTGTTATGGGTGTTAGTCAACGATTTAAATACAAAGAAATACTAAAATAAGTATAGTATAAATTTCAAAATCTAGATCCGGAAATGCAGATGTCTAAATGTTCATCACACAAATGCCTGCCCCAGTCGGGAATCAAACCCGAGTCTCGCGGTTGCTCAGTGGTTAGGCGTGTACGCTAGCCACTCGACCAAAAAAGCGGTCAGTATACATTAGCTTATCTACGTATTTTAAACTTTTTCACCTAACTTTTTGTTCTCCAACAAAAGGGTTACCATCGTTTAAATACCTTTTTAAATTATAATTTTGAAATTTTTGCTTTATGCTAAGCATAACCCAAAAGCCACAGCGACCTGATCAAATTTAAAATACTATCAAATTATTAAAATTTATTGAAAAAATTAAAAGTTCTGAGAACAACACTTCAAACAACGTCCCTCAAGAACCTCTTATTAAGAAGTCAGTTTAACAAGAAAAGCCCAGCGATATTAATCATAAGATATATCCGCATCACAATTGTAAAATTTATAGCCATATCTGGGTTCAACAGCTCATATTCCTCTTGAATAAATCCAAGCCACGAGTTTTTTTTTCATTTTGTACTTTGAAACAATGCAAAGTAATAAAGTGGTTGGATACAGGGCCGTATTAAGTGACGTTTTATTTGATCACGAGTTAAATGGTATTTAGCGGAGACGTGTGACGCGGTCGTGCGGTCGGAACAATACCGTGGCGGTCACGGAGCAATCTGTCATGTCGGCTGGACCTTCGGAATGATAATGTAAAGCTTCATCTATAAATACACCTTGATACTCGGACTTTTTATTGTATTGGAAGACAAAGTATCGTAATGTAGCAAGAACACTCGAACATCAAAAATACTAACTCCAAATAACAACTGGTTTAATTCTATTATTATTGTAAATGCGAAAATGTGTCTGTTTGTTTGTTTGTTAATCCTTCACGCAAAAACTGCTGAGCCGATTTTCATGAAATTTAGTACACTCATATAGGGATTGGATTAACACCTTGGATAGTTTTAATTCCGAAATAATGTTCCTGTGGGACCACGCGGGCAATGCCGCGTTAGTTAAACATTCTTGTGACATGTCATAAGAAAATTAGTTTATGTGTTAGAGTTTTGCCAAATTGGTACTACCTACCACCTCACATATTCCCGCTGCTATAGTGTCATCATACAATACTGCTGTCTATCGTTACCAGTTATCTTTCAAATTAAAGTAGCCGGAAAAATTAAACAAGAGGCTTAATATCCCAGCCTTGCATTGACGACGCGTTCACCACTTTCTATAATTTTTAGGTATCTAGGTGATGTATGTATTACCGGAAGGAAGTCACTCTTTTTTCTTCAAATTTCACATACAAAATAAATAAAACGACTAAACTGGGCAACTGAATCGTCCCAGTTCTAGTAGTTTAATACTTATTAAACTAACTCATTAAACTCATTAAAAGAAGAAATACCTACTCAGGTATCAACTAATTATATCTAAATAAAATCTTATACACAAAAACGTGAAATAATGGCTTCTTTTTTTCTTTCTTTTAGTTTTGGCCTTCACGTTAGTATTTTGCCATTCGTCAAGTAGAAATTTGCATCAAGTTTTATACCACTTTTAATAAATTATAATTAGTCATCAGTCATAAGTCGTCAGTAAGTTATGTCAGGCTCTTGGGTAAAGCGGCGGTTTCATTACTCAAGCTCATGTAAGGAGATTTGGCGGCAACGAGAAAATACACGGTACGCTAATTCCTTTATGATCATTTCGTTTGTGCACTTTCACTGAACAAAATTGTACAAAATGCCACCAAAATTGACTAATTTCACTCAATATCAACACGAAAGTTAATAATTATGAAAAAACTTCGACCATTTCTCTCGATGGCGCCAAAAGCTCAACATTGGCTTTGTTATTTTAACTTTACACATGTACTTCAAGAAGATTAATGAAACCATTTTACATAAACGAAACCACACAACCTTTGGCAATAAATTGGCAGGACGCGTGAGCTTCCCGCTATTTTCACATTATATGGTCTTCTAAGTAAAGACTGAAAAAGTGGACAGTTCTACTCGTATACAAAAATTCTAGAACTGAAGTCAAACACACACTCACATACGCAGACACAGACGTCAAACTTATAACACTCCCCGATTTGCGTCAGGGGCTAAAAAATAATATGGAAGCGACTGGGTTGTCCGAGTAATTACTGCTGAGCTAGTATATTTTATGAAAGGTTAATCTCTTAATTAACTAAATTGTATTACAATATAACAAAAATATCATGTTAGCACATAAATAGTAATAATAACGTAATACAGCGTATTATACAATATTTATTAAACAAATGAAATAACTACTATGTATTTATGTCACGTTATAAATATTTAATGAATACACAAATTAAGATTTCTACCTATCGCGGATTTGTAGGTGCTTACTATCGCCATATCTATTCGTTCTCCTTTTCTTTTCGTTAGGCTCTCCTGATATTAAGAAGCAGCCGCAGTATCTATACTCTTCATTGTCGTCACTTGGTGGACACACTTATATATATCCACGATACACTTAAGTTATAAGTTACAGTTTAGGCAACCGGTTCTACTTTTCACAGCTTCATTAGTGCTTTACAACTAACGATAAATATATATATATTTAATTAAACCAGTTAAAATGAAACCTGCAAAAAACTGGTTTCTGTAAAAGTGCAAGTGTTATTTTTAAAAGTGTAAGTGCTATTTTTAAAAGTGTGTAAACAGCCATAGCCTTTAGAAATCATAGTTGCGACCGCGGAGTATTATTAGTCCTGTCCCTCTGGACCAGGATAAGCAGTACCATTATGGCAGCAAGAACCCACCAATTTACTTCAGTCAGTGGAAGCAAGTTGCTGCACATCAGTTACTACACCAGTAAATAGTTTGATAAAAGTTTATCTACAAAATATTTCTCTCATTGACCTGTTAAGGACCGACTTCTTCATTGTCGTATAATTCGTTATACATAATTTTCTTGAACCGAACTGTCCATGCTTATGGTGGCACAACGAGAAAACAAATATGTAGTCGTCAGCATTCAAGGACCGAGATAGAAGACTGTGCACATGTTTTCATATAAGAAATAGACAAGCTTTAAGTAAAATCGCTACACTCCTACCCACAGTTACTTTGAATGACCAGGCTTAGACATTGGTCTAAGCCAATTCATTCACTGGAATGATGTCTAGCTTTACGTCGTTAGGAATATCTAAACCGTATTCACTGCCATCCTAGTTCCTGTAACAAGCAAGAATATGCGAGCTTAGTTATTGAGTTCCACCACGCCAAATTTGGCAGATGCGTCTGCGCACGTTCTCCGTCCTCCATCATCGTGAGTGACAGACATGTTTGATCGATGGCCTTGTTTCTGTCGAGGACAAAAGCTATGTTTTGCTTTGAAATTTGGTGGCCTGTTCTCACTGTCGAGAAATATTCACTGGGGTTATTTGTCCAGTGAATCGTTTAAACTGTAACCTTGTTAGTTATTTTGGTATCTTTTGATATATTTTCAGGGTATATAATGCGAATATTATGGTATCTTGAATAATTGTCGCATTTAGTATGCTTCTTTGCGTTCTTTCCTCGAAACATTGATTTCTGGAATACAGACCGCAATCTACTTATATGTGTAGGTGTATTAGGAGAGTGAAAAAGTCTCTGACCCTTTATCGGTCACGATTTATTTGTGTTTTCTCATTTCTTCTTATAGCTTGTAAAGAATTAATAGTTACGTTTGCGCCTTATGACTCTCTTCCTTTTTACTAACAATCACAAGAACCAATAATTCTAAAACTAAATTGTATTTGTACTTATCAATATCGTATCAAAAAACAGCCCTTTAAATACTCTCCTTCCCCTGACAAGTAAGTTCACGACCGTTTTCCCCGAAAAGGTTGGATAGGGACCACTAGGGCACAGTGTTTTAATATGACAGGCGGCAAACCTAATACCATCCGGGCACTTACCCCAATACGTGCAACATTTTTTAAAAGAAAATTATTTGTTTGTATAAATTACAAAACGTGTGACCTCATTTAGTCAACATCAAAACTGAAGCACTGGACCACAAAGGCGATAAGATACTCCCTAACTCTCCAGTTTTTATGCTTATTACTTATATGTGACTTACTTAAAATTAAATCAAGGCAAATGTACGCCACTCGTTTAATAAAACAAGCAAATAAAATATCTGACCCCATCTAAAATACTACACTGCACTGTGTGCATATAACTTGTTCTTAAATACATGTTTTGAAAGTAGAAGAGGAAAGTCGCACTTGCTGTATCGCGATTACTGAACTGTAGTGTGAGGATGTCCTTGTTTAGAACTTAACTAAAGATCTCCGGCGCCGGTAGTCAATTAAATGCCTTTGATATTATTGGTGTATTTATGACAGGTTAGAGTTTATTTAGTTTACAACTCTCAACTAAATTGCCATCCATCTTGAGCCAAACGTGTACGTATTGTTCAAGTCGATAACCCGTTTAGTGTCAATCAAAGTTCCTTTAAAGGCATTTAAGGGTTCTATTCTTGGAGTTAAAGCAAAAATGTCATGCATATAGTTCACTTAGGGTATGCAGAGTTACAGCTAATATATCGATGATTTGGATTTCTCCAAATGAGTTCTTATTTTTTTATAATTGTTTTATTTACACTTGAAATGAAACAATTTTTGGCAAAATATTTTTGGTTTGGCTTATTATAAACGAGTAAGATAACAGCGGAACTATCAAAACTTGCTGTTATACCGTCTTAAACTTCGGCAGAGCGATGGGAAAGCTTTCTCAATTTTTCTGTGGTCTAGCAGTCCGATGCTGGTCTCGATTTCATGAGGTTCCGGGTTCGATCCTCAGGCTGCGCAACTTAAAGAAAATGTGTTTTTTTCATTCTCCAATAAAAAATAACGTTGCCCGGGATTGGATATCTGCGCGGTTGGTTGGTAAATATTCTCCTGACTAAGGCTTCCCTGTTAATTTTTTGAAAGGGGGAAAGTAACGACATATTATGGAATGCGACTGGAATAGAAGCTGTCGAGCTGCCATAGCCGCCGACCAATTGAAAAGCCGACTTTCTGTTTTTAACTAACACTAAAAAAAGGAAGATTTTTTTAAATATTTTTTGTACGCGATTTCCCAACCAAACACTGAAGCAATTTTGATGTTTTTTTTAAAAAGGTAGGTTATGATTCCGAAGCGGTCCCATATTAATTTTATCGTAGATTTTTGAGTTATATGTACTTTATAATGCATACACTTTCGTCTATAGGTGCATAAATATATTTATTTTAAACAGAAAAAAAACAAAGAATCTTCACGCTTATATCCATGAAGAGATACTCAGAGGCACAACCAGGACACCCACGACTAGCCGAAGACAGTAAGTCCCATAATATGATAGGTGGCAAGCCTATCGCCAACAGGGCACATTTCCAATCCCGAGCAACATAACTGCTAATGGGATGTTGAGAAAATGTATGTGGGACAATGTCGCATTCATTAGTTATTTTTCGTAAAATCGCTAATGGTTTCCTGAATTCGATTAATACCCGGTTCCTAAAATCAACGAATCGTAATCCGTCAGCTAAACCATTCGTAGTTTGTTCAAAAGTAACGGAGCGTTACCAATTTTTTCAAAAAATGTTTAGAATCAATAGTCGGAAACGAGCAACCGTTGTTAGTAATCTTACTAAGCGTACAAAATACTACCATCCGTAATCAAAACGACTCGTTTTTTGAATATAGGAACCGGGCATTAATAGACGTCGGTTTATTGTAGTTTTACTGCGTCTTATTTTCTTAACGCAAATACAGAACATAGCGATATCGCACGATATACGAGTACGATATATTATATCACGGCATAAATCATAAACAATATTTCAAAACATCACGAACACGTTTGAATTAAATGTAATTTGTGCATTCACGATCTCAGTTTAAAATAAAAGTCGTTATTTTGCAAATGGCTGTGTTTGGAGGGTGGCGAAATCTCGGCGGATAAAAAACTGCGTGTCGCTTCCAATATCACTCCATACAAATAGTTACAATACCGTTATAAAGGTTTTTATAGTACACGATACGATTTTTGGATCACATTCATAATGAACACTGTGTTAGAACACAAATTAAATTTAGTCTTGTCGAGATTTGTAATATCTCAACTTATCTATATTTTTTGCGTTTTCATAGCACAAAATCATTAACTCAAATTGTTTTTTTAAAATTACAACTACACTTAGTCAACGTCTAATTTAGCCGCCTCATTGATCCACGGGCGAGCGAAACCGTCTCACGCACTCTGTTATCCACGAGGATCAGGATCGAACCCTACAAAAAAATTCTGAGATGTATGTTATTATTGGTCTTTTTGTGTGTATTTACTAGTATTTGTTTGCATCGTTAAAGAGCACTCATTACTGTAGATTTGCTTACTTTGGACGCAATTCGTTTTTTCCATGTGTTTATTTCCATTTATTTATCTATTTTATATTTTCGTAGCGTATTTTATTCTGTAAACTTTCTTATCAAAAATTTGTCTAATACAGATGTCGTGTCGTACGGTGTAAATGCCGCTCCCGCCCAAACAAATTAGTAAATCGGCGTCGACATTCCCGATCCGTCCCGTCGCGAGTAAAAAGCGCCAGTAATTTATGTATGAGTCTGAGCTGCCACAATGGCGGGGATTCTGTCCAAACAGATCAACTGTTTGGGATTACGATTGTTATTGAAACTCACCAGCTATAAAGCTGAACTTAAATACACAAGTAAGGCCATTTTAAATAATCAGAGTTTTCGATACAATTTCGTCAAAATTATTATCGAACCAACAAAACTAATTTAAAATCTCAGCTATCCTCGGAATTCATCAAGAAGTATACAACCACTATTTTAATTATACGCTTCGGCTTTACACTTTTCACTCTTTTTACACTTTATACTTTTATTTTTAAATTGGCTGACCTAACCTAACAACTCTATATTTTTAAAATACATTCGAATTTCCGAAGCTTGACGAATATAGCCAAAGCGCATAATTTAAATAGGACTACTATACCTTTTTTTTTTACTACTATACCTATGTACTTACGATTGAAAAAAACATATATTATTAGTCCGATTTTTCACGTCATACCGTGATATAGCAGATGATTCACTTGGTGGAAAATTTTGATGTTACCCGGATTGCGATAGGGTCTCATCCGTTCGAATGGCCTAGTGCCCCGATTAAAGTACACCGCTGCACTTTTATCGGGGTTCACTTCT
>NJDD01002969.1:129414-153877 GCA_002245505.1 Calephelis nemesis
TACTGGTCGAAATTCGACCATAATAAATTTTAATATCTTGTAGCTAAGAACGCCATCTTCATTTTTTAAGACCAACTACTTTGTTTCCAAACTTTTTAGTACGGCATCTGTAATCTTTTATCGTTATCATCAATATATTTGTTTGTGTGTGTCAAATGCATAGTAGTGTGGGGTAATGTTTTATTTTTGATTGATTGTAGGAGTTTTGGCGCCATCGAGAGAAAAGATGGTCGAAGTTTTTTTCATAATTATTGAATTTCGTGTTGATATTGAGTGAAATTAGTCAATTTTGGTGGCATTTTGTACAATTTTGTTCAGTGAAAGAGCACAAATGAAATAATCATCAAGAAATTAGCGTATCGTGTATTTCCTCGTTGCCGCCAAATCTCATTACAGAGCTGGTGTAATGAGCCACCGTTTTACCCAAGAGCCTGACATGACTTCCTGACGACTTATGACTGATGACTAATTATAATTAATTGAAAATGATATAAAACTCGATGCAAATTTCTACTTGACTAATGGCTAAATACTAACGCGAAGGCTAAAACCTAAAGAAAAAAAAGATTTAATGTACTTTATACGCATTATTATTGAAAAATATTAGCGTCCTGCACTTCTCCTACGCATAAACTATAAGTGTATAATTTTATGCTCTTCCGTGTCCACAATTGTCGTAAAAAGGGGTCCAAAGTTTTGGCATCACGTATTCATATATAGGTAGATTGTAGAAAAATAACAATGTCTCCCCAGCAACGGATATAAACTGGCAAGATCTCTAATCTTAGATAGGTTATTAATCTTGGCACTTAAAACTCATAAATGCAAAAAATAATTGTAATCATAATAACAGCTTTTTACATAAAAATAAAATGATTAATTTGCAACTTCCCGCTAAAATGTTTTTTAGTGGAAAGTTTCAATTTATTCATTATGTTTTTGTTTATGTATTGAATTCCATAAAGTAACGCCTACTTCTATCAATTAACAACTACTTACTAAACTATACAAAGCGTAATTTCGGCCTCATATGGAGTACTGTTGTCAACTCTGGGCAGGTGCTCCACAGTACCAGCTCCTTCCGTTTGACCGCATTCAACGTAGAGCAATACGAATTGTCAGTGACCGGGCAATTATCAGTCGTCTAGATTCCTTGGCGCTGCGTAGAAATGTTGGGTTCTTCAGTGTTCTCTACCGCATCTATCATGAGAAATGTTCTGAGGAGTTGTTTGGTGAAATTCCAGACGCTGATTTCCACCTTCGGACTTCGCAACAGAGTTTAAAGTATCATGCCCATCATCTTTTTACCTCAAACATTTTTTACCTCGCACAACACCTTTGTGGAATCAGTTACCGAGGGCGGTATTCCCAAACAATTATGACTTAGGGACCTTCAAGAAAAGAGCGTACTCCTTACAGGTCGGATAAACGCAACGTTGCCCGGGATTGGATAGTTGTCCGGTTGGCGATAGATTTACCTATCACATTCTAGGATGAATGACCCTTGGGTTAAACCTCTTTTTTGCCCTGTTGGCACCTCTGCCTACCACTTCCGATGAAGATATTAACTTTTTGTATGCGTATAATTAATCAACTTGGACAAAAATAAGGGGGTAATGCTTTGGAGTTTTTTATTAATGAATGTTAGTCGGTTTCTCCGTAATTTCTTTTTTTTATGATAATGGAAGGCAAACAAGCAGACGGATTTCCTAATGGTAAGAAATTCACGCCTAGAGACACTAATGGTGATAATGGTGCGTTGCCAACCTAAGGCAGGGACGTTAGGCCTCGACCAAAAGTAAGTTTACCGGCTACCTTACCCTCCGAACCGGAACACGTCAACGGCAAGTACTGGACGTTATGGTGGCAGGAATAGATAAGGTGGTGGTACCAATTCGGACAAGTCGCTGCGAAACTCTACCACCTAGTAGGAGATCTCACGGTGTTAGTGTCGGTAAGCCTTTCCTCGCCTACGAGCTGCCTGGTAGAAAGGCAGATGGTCTATTCTGCAAAAGAGCTCAATTTTTGAAGCGATTTTTAAAATTCTTGTTCTATTTCAAAAGTTTTACTTTCGAGCTTCACTTGTCCAATTGTCACCATCCAGACTTCAACCTATCACTTAATCCATACTTGGATCTGATGATAGGAATCTAGACAAATCGAGGAAAGTAGGTACACTTAATCTTTGTTTATATAACAAACTAGCTGTTCCCGCGAACTTCGTTCCGCCCGTTCAGTTTGTATGGAAAAAATTAAAATGTTGTTTTTCCCAGTATCCCCACAATCGATATGTCCTTTTCCCGGTGCTAAGCTACCTCCCCATCAATTTTCAGCCTAATCGGTTCAGCCGTTCTTGAGTTATAAATAGTGTAACTAACACCACTTTCTTTTATATATATATAGCTATTGAAATCGAAGTCGATTTTTCGCAGTTTTGCCGCGTTTAAATTATGAAATGCATTTCGGTTCGTTTGTACCTAGCTGAACCTATACGCTACAGTGGAAAAAGTAGGTAAGATCGTGGTACTAAATCTCCTAAATAATAAAAACAAAGCCCTTGTTTATCACAAAATGTATGACTAAAGTGTAAGGGTGAAAACATATTTAAGGTAATTACGCTAAAAGCTATTACTGGTATCCCGGAGATATTTATAGTGCTACCACCCCGCGCGGATCCCACGGGATAAGCCGGGATTAGTGAGTGACAGGTCGAAGGGCTGCTGTCGAATTGTTTATAATTAACTGTGAAAGTTTACGGGATTGCTGCTTATTACAAAGGTGGGAAGTTAAGTGTCATAGCAGATAGGCTTATTGTGATCTTATTATGACAATAATTTTAAGCTTAGCTTTGAACCAGCCAAGTCCGAGTTGAACTCGCGTAAGTACGGTTTTGTAATATGATCCGCAGATGGTAGAGCGCTTCTGAATTTTGAAGTTTTTTTATTGTCTATTTGACTGTTTGTTCATGTATCACAAAAATACTACGGAAACAATTTTCATGTAGTTTTCCATAATTAAAGAAGGTATAACATTTTCACTGACCTTGATAATAAGCGTAGACTAAAATACACCAAAGTTTAAACTGGTGTTATAGTCTTTATTACACTGAAACAGACTATTATATCAACTTTACTCTACTCTTACCTTAGTCTATGTAAACTATGTTTGATCGTAATGAGTAAATATTTATTTATTTAGTTTATTAACGTAACGTTTATTTTGACAAGTAGGATATTAAGCTATAGTTAGGTAAGGGACCAGCCAAAAATCTTATTGTATATATATACGTGTCACGTTGTTTGTCCGCAATAGACTCCTAAACTACTTAACCGATTTCAATCAAATTTTCACACCGTGTGCAGTTATAGCTTACATCTCATTTTAACGTGGACGAAGCCACGGTTAACAGCTAGTAGCCTATAATATGTAGTTATAATGTAAATATCAAAATGTTTGCACACCACAATGTGGTAGAACATGTTAGAAAGCTTAAATAATTTTGTAACAACTTCAACACGCATATTCCGCAAATAAATATATTTTCTTTCTTTTCTTTTCTTAGTCGTAGTATGTACGAAATAGCTACGAAAGTACTAGTACGAAAGCTCGGGTCTTTCCTCCTTAGCTATTTCGTCGTCGTCTTTTCAAAACATACCAAAAATTTATTGATTTAGGTTACAAGCTTATTTTTGTTTGATTCCAAGTTTTTCAAAGCATCACTGAAAAACCTCTGTCTCAATTTAGAAAATGTGTTAGAAGAATAGAAGTGTAAGTTAAAACTTGAGCCATGTTTGATTAAAATTGTACAATTGAATGGAAACTAAGCCATGAGTGTAAGCTAGTGTGAAATAAAAAAGGTATCGGCATAAATTCGCAATCATAATACAAGTCTACAAGGTACAATCAAGTGACAATTTAGTTTAGGGGCAGTGCCGTGGCCATTTGCAATGTTGTCCATTGTGACAATAAATATGAGACTAACGCTTCTCGGGTTACAGAGAAAGTAAGATAACGCGGGACACTTGTGTACACAACTGTTTTTATAATACCAGTTTAACATTTAATTGAACTATATTCGCTAAAATCAACTAAGACTAATAATTCGCTGTTTTTACCTGCACCCACGGCGGTTGCCCGAAGATTCCGTAGAATATAGATTTATAAGCAAAAAGTAAGATTACATTTCACGGCGCGATTTTCACCCGCAGCGCTCGCGGTTGTTTGCGGTTCCCGCGGCACCGATCGTCCGCCAGTAGGTCGTGCGGGCGGAGATCTCCCGCCGCATCCGCAGTTTGCGACCGCGCTCTCAGTGGTCGCTTGGCGGGCGACCATTTTGTACTATTTGTACTGATTATTTAATCGCAACCGCCGGCCGCGCGATCATCAACCGCCAAGTTTGCGGGCGATAATTTCAACCGCGGCGGCTGCAGGACCGCAAAAATTACCAGTCTCATGAGTTTTCAAAAAAAATCGCAGCCGCTGGCGCGGCTAAAAATCGCTCCATGAGTTCTTAGTCTTAGACTTTAAACTGCTTTGGGACATTATGTTTACAAAATAATTAATTAATGTGGCCTCTGTTTTTTAAGTGTAGTCCAATGTTGGCTTTGACTACATGAGGTATATGGATCGGTCGGGCAACAAAAAAAAAAAATTTTTTTAAAATTTCTTATTGAACAACGGTGTTGGAGATTGGATAACTTAGCAATAGATTTGCCACGTACCACCTTGTGGTACCTATAAATAACCCTGATTATCTGCCTACCTCTGCGGGTATACAAGCGTGAAAATACTTATTTTACTTACTTAATACAATAAGTATATTTGAAAATGAGTAGTAAAATGAACAAGCGGATCACCTGAAGGTACCTAAGTGATCATCACTGTCCATGAACTACTACAAAAATATAGACCTCATAATTTCCACTAAAGTCGTATTGTTTCGGAAACTTCGCCGTAGGCTGCTAGTTAGTGTGGTACTTCGATCAAGGTAGGTAAAGTAGGGGAAAAATGTCTACAAAATCAAACTGTAGATATTTTTTATGTGTCGACTAGACTTGCACTATAAGCCTTTCATCCCGGCCTCTGGACATTGACGCACCTATATCTATGGTGTATGGTGGCGTGTAGGACATGGTTGTCTCTTACCATTAGGAGTGCTGTGTGCTCACATCCTATCCTATTATTATTATAAATGCGAAAGTTTGTATGTATGGATGTATGGGATGTATGGATGTTTGTTACTCTTTCACGCAAAAACTACAAAGCCGATTACGATGAAATTTGGTATATAGGTAGCTGAAGACCCAGAATAACATATAGGCTACTTTTTATCCCGGAGTTCCCGCGGGATTGGGACTTACGCGGGTGAAACCTAAACCTTAACCTTAGTAAAAAATATAATGAGTTGTGTTTGCGACTGTACCCCAGTGACACACAGACACAGTGACAAACCTCCGGAGACTCGTGTACCGAATGTCGTGATAGTATCGCGTTACAACGACATCGCCGATCGCAAGGTGCAGCTAGCCTTTGGGAACGGTCAGATGTAACGTATTCAGATGAATTCTTTCGCAATTGTGTCTATGATGATATCCTGGTTTTCTTGCTTAAATGCTGCGCTATCGTGGGTAAATCGAGGTCGCGATGTAGGTCCTCGTTGGGAACGTACCACGAAGCGCCCGTGGCAGTTCAGAACCTATTCTAAATTTTGGCAATTGTGTCTATGATGATATCCTGGTTTTCTTGCTTAAATGCTGCGCTATCGTGGGTAAATCGAGGTCGCGATGTAGGTCCTCGTTGGGAACGTACCACGGAGCGCCCGTGGCAGTTCAGAACCTATTCTAAATTCTGGCAATTGTGTCTATGATGATATACTGGTTTTCTTGGGACGCGAATCCCGTTCATTTGGTATATTATAAAGCAGACAAGCAGGATGTTCTGGTAGCAAGGAATACTCATCGCCTATTTCTTTTTTGAATGACTAGTTTGTTGCTAATCTCGCGGTTTTTACAACTTCACCGAGCTTTGTGGGCCGAGCAGAGTGCTCAGCCCGAGACATCATTATTTAAATGCATTGGACTGTTCCCTACAACGCCAGCACCAAGGGCTGTCTCCCGGGAGACCGTACCTCCACTTGGTGCTGCGTTCTGGTTACTTGGTGGATTGGAAGGAGAAATATTGGCAGCTCATCGCCCGGCGTTAGGCGCCGGGCGCAAGAGAGGTCTTCGTCGCCGAGACCGGCGGCGACGGTTTCGTGTGATGTTGTTGTTGTGAGTTTGTCGTGTTCCGGTTTGGAGGAGGAAGTAGACCGTTTGCCGCGGTTATTGGGTCCGGAGGATCCGATAACACGTGGCGGGGTCTTCTATGATTTGGGGGCGCGTTCGCGACCGGTGTGTAGTCACACGCGGATGCTAATAACGGATTCGGGTGGGCAGCAGTTTTTTCAAAGTAACGTTCCGATAGTTCTTTGAAATGCTGCGCTATCGTGGGTAAATCGAGGTCGCGATGTAGGTCGTCGTTGCGAACGTACCACGGAGCGCCCGTGGCAGTTCGCATGAACCTATTCTGGACTACTTGTAGCTTTTTTAAATGGGAAGGTAAGGTATGCGCGAAGGCTACACTACCGTATGCTAATATGGGTCTAACACAAGTTTTGTAAAGAAGTGACATTTTACTGTTTTTTTATTAATGAGATAATAGAGACGGCTAAGTACGAACTTAGCCCTGTTCGTGACACGCGTAATGTGCGGTTCGAACGACATATTTTTGTCTAGAGTGACCCCTAGGTATTTTGTTGAATGTTCCCAGGGGATCGCTCTGCCGAACAGTTTGATGGTACCCCGGCTGCGCCTGGACACCATCCGTTCGCTGGGTCTGATTGAAGTACACTTTTATCGGGGTTCACCTCTATGCGCCACTTCCTGAACCTGAGATTACGGCCTATCTGTTTGCCGCGACGGTGGGTTGAAATTAGAGTCGTGTCGTCCGCGAAGAGGACTAAGTGGACGCGCGGCGGTCTGGTCATCGTCTATATACAACAAAGTGGATACAGAAATGTTGCCAGTGAGGCTGGGGTTTTAACAAGTAAAACTGACCAGTGTTAGTGCAGTACCTCATTTTACTTTTAAGATAACATTGCGAATAACTGCCGTTTTAAAAAAGAAGGCTTTCCTTATTTTGAAAGAGATGTGCAGAGGTAGATTTAGATTCACCCACGTTTGACTGAAGGTACTTAAGAGCCCTACGTTATGGTAAGGAGAAAACCTATCGCCAATTGGGCTCTTATTCAAATCCGGGAATCGTGTTTTCATTTTAAAATTGAAAAAACACATCTTTAGTTACCTGGCCCGACCATCGAATCTGATACCTCTAATAATCAACGCTAAGACCAGACCGCTAGACTACAGAGACAAATCAACTGCCCGACTGCTATTTATGTTTTCTAAAAATATGGTATACAGGCACCTCGTAAAGAAGATCCTACTAATTTCTTGATTCCTACAAATACAAATCCTAGGTGGTAGAGTTTGGCAACGACTCGCCCGAATTGGTACCACCGCCTTAGCTATTCCTGCCGCCATAACGTCATGATGTGTTCCGGTTCGGAAGGTTAGGTAGCCGGTAAACTTACTTTTGCTCGAGGCCTAACATCCCGACCTCTGGTTGGCAACGCACCATTACCACGTCTCCAGGCGGTGTGGATTTCTTACCAACAGGAAATCCGTCTGCTTGTTTGCCTTCCTATAACATAAAAAAAACATTTCTATTTGTCCTTAAATGATTATTCTGTGAACGAGAGATCTTCAATCACTTGAATTAGGATCCACAGAGCACATTCGTCTGTCACCACAAAGCCATACATTTATGGCTGATTTCAATCATGTTGAAAACCGAGTTTAGTAAAAGTAAGTTCAGTGTAAACGAGTTTAATTATCAGTTGCTATCCCGATTATAAACAAATTCAAGTACTTTTTTGAAATTGACAAAATTCTTATCCCATGAGAATCTACATAAAATATCTTCACGCCCATATCCCCGAAGCGGTAGGCAGAGGCACAACCAGGGCACCCACGACTAGCCGAAGATACTAAGTCCCACAATGTGATAGGTGGCAAGCCTATCGCCAACCGGGCACATTTTCAATCCCGACCAATATTTTTTTTATTAGAAAATTGGAAAAATCCAATTTTCTTTTTGTTGGCCGACCCGGGATTCGAACCCGAAACCTCATGCAGTCAAGTCCAACAACCGGACCGCTAGACCACAGAGGCGACTACATAACACATAGAGAATCTACGTAACACATTAAATAGTTTATTAATAAAATATTCACAGTAACTAAAATTTCTTTGACAATAAAATGACGTGATTAACAGTCTTGACGTTGACGGAACGCGTTTTTTCCGTTGGTCACGTTTAAATTTGTTGGTTAAATCCAGTCTCAGTTTCTTGTAAAGGCCGTTTATAAACCAGATTTAATTGCACGTTGAGAGTTATAAGTAATACCCTATGTCTACAATATCCTCGAATTGGACCGCTCTGCATAGTTTAAATCCGATATCTGACATTCAAATTCGTCGGAGACGTAGTGACTGGTCGGGCCATTCCATGTTCAGTAGCTTCATTTACACCTAAGATTAAAAAACCTTTCTGAGGATAACCACTGGCGTCTACTGTAAATGGTAAGCTTGGCATTTGGTAAGTGCTAAGATATGGAGATTAGGAGTGGCGAAGATGGAACGCCGGATGCAAGTAACACTGGGAAAGTCAACATTTATACCTAGGGCTGTCAACTAAATAAAGTTATTTATTTATTTATCTAATTAATCTCCTCCTCGCATCTGTGGTCTAGCGGTTCAGTTGTTGGACTTGACTGCATGAGGTACCGGGTTGGAATCCCGGGTCGGGCAACAAAAAGAAAATTGGGTTTTTCCAATTTTCTTATAAAAAAAATGTTGCTCGGGATAGGATATGTGCCCGCTTGGCGATGGGCTTGCCACCTATCACATTGTGGGACTTAGTATCTTCGGCTAGTCGTGGGTGTCCTGGTTGTGCCTCTGCCTATTCTTCGGGATATGGGCGTGAAGATACTTTTTTTATCTAATTAAACTAATGAAAGCAAATGTAAATATACCAAAAAAGATCCGCCAAACAAGATTGTAAGAAATCTAACTGGAGACTTGAAAGAAGGCCACGGATTGCGCTTTGGTTAATGGTCATTTGATTTACTTTGAGTTTGCCGGGACATCTAGTTTTACGTAGCATACAAAATAAAATAAATAACTAAACCTTTTATTGTTATTTTAAAATATATATTATGTTATAGTCACAGTTACAAGTATAACGGTTGGCAACAAACAAATAACATTTCAATTATGCCAAAAAAAAAAGAAATTACGTAAACCTGGGATCGTTGGATCATTCCGCCTGTGACAAAGTTCCCTTACGTTTCGATGGTGTTTTACGCAAAATATTTGGCTTCGTGATTCTTCCAGACACTGTCGTATTCAAAATATTTTTCTTTTACGCACTCACTTTCTTTCTGTTTGTTATAAATGACATATCATGAATATCATGACATTTTTTTTACCTTTACATTTTTTACTTGTAAAGAGAGGTTGAATAGATACGTTTTTGACAACCCTATAACCTAACCTATTGTAATTATATGCCGATTCAATAAGTTATCTCGTCACAGTTACTTATCCTACAAATAACTACGCGGCTTCTGATTGTTATTTAAGATTAAGATATTACACTGCGATTGCCTATTTATAGTCTGGCTTCGGGCTGGTAAGAGGCACTGGCTACATTTTTTTATGGTTAAATTTTTTTGAAAAATAGTCGATGTGAAATAGTTGACGTAGACTATAAGCTCCAATGATGGTAAGGTGTGTTGCCAACTTTTAGAATTTTACGGAAATACCTCTAACTGGTAAGCTTTTTTAACTAATGGAAATCCTCATGGAAGTAGCGGGTTATTCCGGACTCCCAGCTAAAACCACTCGATGTCTACCATCTGTGACCTCGGGGTCTCCGAAGATCGTACCGCTGTCACCCTCACATCTACCCACAGACTCTTCCAAATGCAACGCTTGGCGTGGATCGTGGTTAAAATACAGGCAGAAAAAAGTCTAAATTTGCTAGAAATTTATTCTGCTGCCCACTTTTAGTTGCTTGCAGCATGCATGATGGTATTAATTGTTGTTTTTTAATACCATCAATCTACGGAACTCACTTTCCTACAGACTAATAATTGTGAGTATAGATACATAGATATAGATAATTAATTAAATTTATTACAAAATTAAAAAGTCACCCAGACCCTTAACATGTATGTTCATCACATAAATGTCTGCCCCAGTTGGAAATCAAAACCAACGATTTTTGAAAAAAACGGCAACATTAGTAATGTAAGCTAACTTCTCAACCAACGAGGTGGTCTGACATCAATAGTACGAGAATATACCACTTCCAAGTTAGCACCTAATATGTTTCTACATTAACTGAAGTAACAGTACCTGTCTGGTTTCATATTTACTACTTGATGGGCTTAGAATTGCCCTCATATATAACTTTTAACTTACTGTTACTCCTGCCCAAGATATCCTAACGACAATTTTATCTAAATGATGATTAGGTTACGGTATTACCAAGGATATTCGATTCGGGTATTCGATTTTTTTAATGATATTGGAAGACAAACAAGCAGACGGATTTCCTAATGGTAAGAAATTCAGGCCGCCTAGAGACACCAAAGGTGGTAATGGGGCTGGGATGTTAGGCCTCGAGCAAAAGTAAGTTTACCGGCCACCTTACCCTCCGAACCGGAACACGTCATGACGTTATGGCGGCAGGAATAGGTAAGGCGGTGGTACCGGGCGAGTCGCCTTTTACGAGCTGCCTGGCAAGAAAGGCAGATGGTCTATTCTGCAAAGGAGCTTGGACCAACACGGGGAAAGCTCCCCCATCTCGCTCCTAGCAGGAAAGACTGAAAGTCATCGTTTGGTTTATAGTTGATTCGAGTCCGACATAAACTGCTGCTCTCCCTCGAGAGCAACTGGTATCTGTTGAGATTTTCCATACGTAAAAAAGAAGTTTCTTAAAATGGACCCCCCATGGTTTACTAAAGGATCCATGATATGATGACCAGGAGTTCGCAACAGTAAAAATAAATGAAAATGATGATTATTATTATTTGTTTGTAAAATTCTGAAAATGGTTCCCGCTGAACGTTTTATGAGCTCTAACGTTTAATTGCCCCTGGTTTTTAGGGTAGGTTATCCAATAAAATTACCCAAAAGATTAAACACCCCATTTCCAGGGTGGATCCATAATTATTCCACTACGTTTGTTGCTTGTAGGCAGCCTACTTTCGTAACATCTCGCCTCATTTCAAATAACAAAATTTAGGTATAAACCGGATATTTATTAAAAAAATGTTGCTATCTGTTTAACGTAGATCTGTAGATTTCAGAAGAAAAATCGGTTTTTTATTTTAAAAAATAGTTATATGTTTGACTTAGATCTGTCTAGCTTTCTGAAGAGAATAGGCGTTCATAAATCCTTTCGAATATAAATTGGTATATGGTAGGGGTTCAAAAATCTTGAGTAATGAGACCAAAGCCAGTAATGCAGGTCGGCGTCTGCGCGGAATCGCGGATACATCGGACCTATTCATTCGGAATAGGACTATTTATATGTCTTTGAATATCCTGATATGATCGAGCTGGCCATTACCGAACTCGGGCTGCGATTCGAGTAGTAATGTCAACTGTTACTATTTTACATTAGACTAGCGGCTCGCCCCGGCTTTGCACGGGTGGATAAATTACACTCAGATAATCAAACGTTTTATAGCTATTTTTTACACTTTGTGTAATATTATTGAAGTTTTAGTTATAATCCCTATTTTTTTCTGTTAATAAATATAGCCCATATTTATCGGAGATAATGTCGGTTTTTAATAATGAAAGAAGTTCAGTCGTTTCGGAGCCTGTTCAATACAAACAAACAAATATTTCCTCTTTATTATAAGTATAGATAATTCCATTGTATATTCGATAAGGACAACGGTGTTTTGTTACATACTTATCTACTCGTACCTATATTTCAAATTAAACCAATTTTAATATGTTTTACCGAAAGTAATTAGTAAGGTATGTAATTTATATAAAATCAGTTTTTTTAATATGATATTGGAAGGCAAACAAGCAGACGGGTTTCCTGATGGTAAGAAATTTCCGCCGCCTAGAGACACCAAAGGTGGTAATTGTGCGTTGCCAACCTGAGGCCGGGATGTTAGGCCTTGAGCAAAAGTAAGTATACCGGCTACCTTACCCTCCGAACCGGAACACGTCACGACGTTATGGCGGCAGGAATAGGTAAGGCGGTGGTACCAATCCGGGTGAGTCGCCGCGAAACTCTACCACCTAGTCAGATGTCACGGTGCTAGTGACAGTAAGCCTTTACTCGCCTTTTACGAGCTGCCTGGCAGGAAGGCAGATGGTCTATTCTTCAAAGGGGTCCGGACCAACACGGGGAATTAGCACATTTTGATATGATGATTGTGATAGGCACGGATCTGCTCACACCCACCGTAGAGGGACCGTCCTCTAGACATAAGACATAGGCTGCGAGCTATTCTACCCTCTAGATCAGAACATGATATAGTCATAATGGCGACATAGGCAAGGCGGTGGATTCTTACCCGAACAATTTACATTACGCCACTACCACCACTGACATTGTTAGCAACCCATTTGACATATGTTCGCCTCTTATGAACCACCAGAAAAATAGGTAGAGGTAGATGGTTTTCCCCGTGTTGGTCCAAGTCCGCTGAGCAGAATAGACCATCTGCGTCTCTGCCAGGCAGCTCGAAAGAGGCGAGCGTTGGTAAATATAGGTCTTTACCAACAAGACCACTCTTAGTAAAGTGATGGGCAGAAACTTGCCCGGGTAAAGATCCATTGCGCTACCTATTCCTGCCCGCATAAGGACGGTCATGTTCCGGTCTGGAGGGTAGGGTAGCCGGTAGACTTGCACAATAGGCCTAATATCTCGGCCACAGGACAGCGACGCACCTGTAACACCCATGGTGTACTATCAGGAAAGCGGTGTGCTTGTACGCTGAATTCTCGCATAAAAAAATTCATTCTGAACTTACCCAGACCAACACTGGGGTACCTGAAATGGTATTAAATACTACTTATAAATGTATCGATTATACTATTAAAATGACTAATGAATGACAGTAGTCTATTTAGATCAAGAATTTATTTTTAGTAATTGCCACATTCTTCCTTTAGTAGGTTATGGGGCAAACGTTCAGGTTTTTTTTTTATTTTATAGGAAGGCAAACAAGCAGACGGATTTCCTGATGGTAAGAAATTCACTTATAGAGACACCAAAGATGGTAATGGTGCGTTGCCAACCTGAGGTCGGGATGTTAGACCTAGAGCAAAAGTAAATTTACCAGCTACCTTACCCTCCAAACCGGAACACGTCATGACGTTATGGCGGCAGGAATAGATAAGGCGGTGGTACCAATCCGGGCGAGTCACTGCGAAACTCTACCACCTAGTCAGATGTCACGATGTTAGTGATGGTAAGCCTATGCTCGCCTTTTACGAACTGCCTGGCACAGGTAGGCAGATGGTCTATTCTACAAAGGTGCCCGGACCAACACGGGGGAAAGTAGGGGGTCCTGTAGGGGGGATTTTTTTCTTTCTCAAATAATTTATAGAAGTATAGGCTTCCTTAAATTATCATAAAGTGTAGAGTATTGACATAGCCTAGTTATCATGATCAATAGCACACTTCACGTACATAGTGTTTAACACCAGGTCTATTAAAGATATTTACTGGACCTGGTTGGCGCGCTTAGCGCTGCTGATCGCTGACATTTGTCATTATAACGGCGGTAAAGTGGACCCCGTAATTTTATTATAACAAGGTGTTATAATCTACAGAAATTATAACACCTTGTTATAATGTCGGGAGATTTAGTTCACGTTTGACCATTTTTTATCGCACTCAATTAGGCTTTAAATTTAACACACTTTTTAAAAGGTTAACCTGATTTTTACCAAACAGCTTTACTGGTTTTTATATTTTACTAGCTAACCTGGCAAACTTTGTACATATTGACATTGATATCTATTGACAGTCTGACTGGAAATAAATACAATATTGTTTTTTTTTCTGTTTTCCTTGAAAACGAAGTTAACCTTCTAACAATAACTAATACAATGAAAAAAGAATCAGTAAAATTTGTCCTTCTGTTCACGCGTGATGCGTTGACAAGAGGAAATTTCCCCCATGATGCTCTTAGACGTTTGTTGGTCTTGGAATAGACCATCTACCCCTCTGCCAGGCAGCTCGTAAGAGGCGAGCACTGGTAAATATAGGTCATCACCAACAAGACCACTGGTTGTAGAGTGCTGAGCAGCAACTTGCCCAGGTAGGGATCCTAACAGTTCCTGTCGCCATAATAACTGTATCATGGTCCTGATCAGAGGATAGGGTAGCTTTTAGCAGCTTTATGCAGCAGCCCCAATTAAAATAACGGATAAGGCGCCTCTCCTACATAGCGTTTAAGGTCTATTTTATTCACTGGTCCGTGTTGGCATGATCTTAACACCACTAACTCCTAACATTTGTGTTGTAACTGTTTTAGAATGGACTTTCAGTGCTCAAACTTGTTGGAAAAAAGGTGTGTAATAAGATTCATGTAATTGTGTGTATATCTGTGGCATCATAACTTCTAAACGAATATACCGATTTCGGTGCGGATTTTTTGTTTGAAACCTAACTACACACACTAGAAGCTAGTAATGAGCCTAAGTCCGCAGCTTCGTCTATAAGATATGAATAAGACTTTCCCTTAAAGAGTAATTAGGAAACTTGCACAAATCCCAACCTTGAAGTGTACAATGGTAGTATCATGTTATTCATAAAAATCTCGTGTCACAATGTTAGTTACCCTACTCCTCCGAAACGGCGTTACCGATTTTCATCAAATTTTATATGCATGTTCAGTAGGTCTGAGAATCGGCTACTATCTATTTTTCATCCTCCTTAGTGATAAGATGACTCAACCCAATTTTTCCAATAAAATCGCATTCAAAAAATAACAGAACAATGTCTGCCGGATCAGCTACCCTTCATATATATGTTAAATATCTTACCAAGGTGTACCTGTTAGTTCATCTAATGAAAAACGATAACCAGTATTCTATTAAGGAAGCGGTAATGTATCAAAGGAGATAACAATCTACACAGCTGTTGGTGTGAATTAATTAGCAGAGGACATATCATACACTATCGAGTTTGCATCTCCCCGTGTACATCGAACGGTGGCACCGAGGCCATGATACATCAATGTACAGGATTACCACGTTTATGTTACTCTGATGTACCGGAACTCGGAGCATTCAATTTTTAATGGCGCAAAAATTTCTTATCTGGTTACAGCGCGTGGTTCGTAAATGTTATTGGCTGTTGCGTACGCGCCATTGTCAGAACTTGTTATTTTACTAGTTGCTATTCTAACCACCTTACAGCTATCGCGCCTATTGATCTCGTGTGTAACTTCACTTTTTTTAACAAAAAATTCAGTTACATATCAGATCAACGGGCGTCTTAAGTTTTTTTAGTAAGGGAGTAAATATGTATAGTGAAATATTTAAATTATGCGCTTCGGCTATTTTCGTCAAGCTTCGGAAATATGAATGTATTTAAATATATGTCTATACAGAGTTTTTATTACATAACTAATCATTACTCTTAAATTAAGAATAGGTCAACAAATTCAAAAATAAAAGTATAGAGTGTAAAAAGAGTAAAAAGTGTAAAGCCAAAGCGCATAATTTAAATAGTAGTACTGTAAGCATTATGAGCGAGATAGTACGAGTCGTTGATTTTGTTTTAAATTATAATGCAAAAAACAATAAAAATGTATTTTAATTTGTGGTTACTAACATGTACTGTTTACTAGCAAAATCTTAATTTTTTTCTAGATTTTTTTAGAGAATCTTTCAAAATAGTGATTGATATGCAAAATAACTTTTGAAATATTACAAAAGTTATTTTGCATGTGTGAGTTTTAGGCTAAATGGACCTGTATGTATAAGTTTACTCAACGTAAGCAGTAAATCACTACATAGTATAAAACAAAGTCGCGTTCTCTGTCCCTATGTCCCTTTGTATGCTTAAATCTTTTAAACTACGCAACTGATTTTGATGCGGTTTTTTAATAAATAAAGTGTTTAAAGAGGAAGGTTTATATGTATATTTTATATCCGTGTGAAGCCGGGGCGGGCCGCTAGTTTTTCAATAAAATCCCTTCGCAAAAAGAGAATCGTCAATACGCCAAATTATCTAATAGTATTGTTATAACTATGAAAGCGTGTATTTCTTTTTGAGAGGTTAGCGAACAAGCTCACGGCTCTCCTGATTATAAGAGATGACCGTGGCCTATATACACCATAGATGTTACAGGTGCGTCGCTGTCCTATGGCGGGCATTAGACCTATTGCGCAAATCTGTCGGCTATCTTTCTCTTATCGTCGATAAATGGCAGAGTAATTATGGTGGCAGGAATAGGCGAGGCAGTACAGCCCTACCCCGCAAGTTGCTGCAAAGGTGATCTTATTGGTAATGACTTACATTTGAATCTTTACTCGGCTTTTACGAGCTGCCTGGTAGAGAGGCAGATGGTCTAGTGGACCTTAACTAACATTTGTGTTTTTTTTTATGATATTGGAAGGCAAATAAGAATACGGATTTTATGATGGTAAGAAATTCACGCACGTATCCTATACCAAAGGTGTTAGCGGTGCGTTGCCAACCTGAGGTAGAGATAAAAAACCTCGAGCAAAAATAAGTTTAGCGGCTACCTTATTCTCCAATGCAAAGCACTGACGTTATAGCGGCATGAATAGGCAAGGGGGTGGTACCAATCCGGGCGAGTCACTGTGAAACTCTACCACCTAGTTAGATGTCACGGTGTTAGTGAAGGTAAGCCTATGCTCGTCTTTTACGAGCTGTCTGGCTAGAAGGCAGATGGTCTATTCTGCAAAGGAGAACGGACCAACAAGGGTGTTATTGCATGTTGGAGTATACAAGTATAGGTTTCCTTAATTATCATGAACTGTAGTGTATTGCCATATTCTAAATATCGTGATCAATAGCACACTTCACGTGTATATTTACCGGACCTACACGGTGTATATTTGTATGTATGATTTTTACGAGAAAATGTTTAGTCGGTTTAGGTAGAGTTTAGCATAAAAATAGATTAGATCTTGGAGAAGGACATGGGCTACTATTAATAATAATAATAATAATTCTTTATTTGCATATAATAGGGTAACAATTCAGGTCTTATTAGTTAAAAAACAGATCTATACCTATTTTGCTATGGTCTAGCATGCAAATTATGATTGTAAATTCGTTTAGAATAAAAATCTATTGTATCGTATTAAAATTAATTAAAATTATTTATAAAATTATGCTTAATTAATTGTTCAAATGAATTAAATTCATACACATTATTGAAATTTGAAAAAAAAAAGTCATCCCAACTTACAACACAAAATTTAAAGCTATAAATAACATTTTATTTCGAAAACAAATCTTTAATAGCGTAAAAACATTTTTCATTGAGCCATTGTGACAGCTTTGTCTTGAATTTAATAAGTGGCAGGTTTTTAATATTGTCAGGTATTTGATTATAAATTTTTACTGCTATACAATGTACATTTTTTTGAAACAGTTTAATATTACCTTTAGGTATGTATAATTTCCCAACGTGTCTATTAGACCTTTGTGTTTCATCTCGATATCTCAATCCTGCGGTCTACATATCTTTAAAATGCGGATGAAGCCGCGGGCAGCAGCTCGTAACCTATAAAATGATTAAATGTAATCTGAATACAGGCCACAGGTGCCATAAATTGTGGAGTGACAGGTCAACCCGCCTTTGTACAAATATTTGTAACGTATTAGCCGAACACGTCAAAGATATGGTTAATGGCGGCCGGGCCTTGATATACGACTGTCACCGGCTACCTTTGCCATGTTTTACCTCTTTTATTGGAACGTTAGGTTTATTATTATAAACAGAGAGAGGCTCTTTTGTTCGTTTGTTTGGTAAATTCTCAAAGTGATTTACGGCCAATATTAATAATCAATCCTAATCCAAAACTAGCTGTCTAAGATTGATATTTTTTTCATTTTTATGTTATCACTTGCCAATAACATTTCTGTGGACTGAATAAATATGGCAATTAGGTATGGGATAGGCCGGCGGATACGCAGCTATCTAGATTGCTTGAAATTGAGATACATTATTAACATTGGCCGTTAGTGATTTCATTGTTTTTACTTCAATTAGAAGAAATATACCTTTGCCAATGTTTTACCTCTTTTATTGGAAGGTTAGGCCATCTTTACTATTATTAAAAACAGAAAGAAGCTCTTTTGTTCGTTTGTTTAGTAAATTCTAAAAGTGGTTTTGTGGTTTCGTTGTTTTTACTTCAATTAGAAGCAATATACTTTTGCCAATGTTTTACCTCTTTTATCATCTTTATTATTATTATAAACAGAAAGAGGCTCTTTTGTTCGTGTTTAGTAAATTTTTGTGATGATTTCGTGGTTTCATTATTTATACTTCAATTGTATATGTGCGTGAAGATATTTTTTTTAAAAAAATCTTTGAATATTTTGAGAAGGTGTGTACACGGCTTAAACGTTGTTTTGCTTCTAAAAGCTTACCTTGATACTACTTAAGAAAGTAGGTTAATAATCTAAGACCATTGCCGATACACTGATTTAAGAACCAAAATGTATTTCTCCAGACATTTGCTCTATTTATATTTTATTCTCTCTATCATACGTAGGTACTTATTGTGTGATAAGTATAACAAAACATTTTTTAAATAATGGATTTTGATACAAAACTTTACATCCTATTCGACCTTTATAGGAATTAAATTTTCAAAAATTTTTTTCATTTAGGTACGTCGTTGTTAAATAACTTCATGCCAACATCGAAAATTTCAGTGGGTATAAGATGAGGTTGTCATACTAATATTATAAAGAGGAAAACTTTGTTTGTTTGTTTGTTTGGTTGTAATGAATAGGCTCAAAAACTACTGGACCGATTTTAAAAATTGCTTAAGACGTTTACTTTAGAGCGCCATTGTTCATAGTAATCATGGAACGGGGGAGCGCGTGATTGGCTCTTCTGGCTGACTGAGTATGGGGCCTTAACAATTCGCCGGTATTGCGTGTAAAAGTACCTAAAATGACATACTCGATTCCAATTTCCAGTATTGCATGAATCGAGCTTCGAGAATAACGCTTCGGGTATTCTCCTGATTGCGCCAAAATTCTATGCAAGTTTTACAACTATATCAACTAAAATTAAAACGTTTAAGCATTATTTTGACGTGACAACGTCTTAAATTAGGTTGCGGCTCGGAGTCACTCATGAAAAAGTGTAACGCCCGGTAACGTTACGATGAGTCACCGAAAAAGAGAGAGGCACGCTGGAGCGGCGAATGCCTTGCGTCTCTCTCCCACTCTTTAATAATATTCATATCAATAAATATTCTACCGAGAAAAAGACGTTGTCACGTAAAAGCTTCGCCCGTAAAACCGACTTTACAGGCAACCATTATTTTTGATATGGAATTTCCTAGTTGTAAAAAATATGCGCTGTCAACCTAGAGTTATCCTTCCTTCCAAAGCCGAAACACGATAGAGCGAGCACTGTCTTTATGGATATAAAAAATATATGGTAATTTACTTATGAATTAATGTAGGAAGAGCTACAACCAGGGCACCTACTATTAGCTGGAGGTACCTACAACTTAGTCCCTCTGCACCCCCACACTGTGATTGGTGGCAAACCGATCGCCCTCTGGACACTTATCCATTCCCAGGTAAACAAGCTTTTATTACAAAATTGACAAAATACATCTTGAGTAGCCCGAACCGGGAATCAAACCCGACAACCAGCAAAGGAGCACTAGACCACAAAGGCGTCCCAGGAGGAATATATCTAACATATTGTTATTAATGACTAGACACTGCGTTAGAAATCTCTAAGTCGCCGCCTGATCTAGTCGTACAAGTTAATTACTGGCTAACTAGTGTGACTGATGATCGAGTATACTATGTAGCTCTAGGTCTTAGAGCAAAGTATAGTATAGAGCGCATGCATTTGATTGTTGAAGATAGTAAGAAGCTCGAATATCTTGTAGTTTTGGTATTAGATCAATATATAGATTACATATAGTAGATAATGAAGATAATACTTGTTACACTAACGTCTGTCTAGTGGTGTTCAGTCGTAGTTTTGTTTTGACTAGTTATCGATTGATTTATTTTATTATACTGCATAGCTCCAGCTCTTAGAATAACCTTAGTATAGAAAACAACTCGTTAGCAATCTTAGCATTGAATGAATTCTATATTTAAAGAACCGCAGGTTCAAATAAATTTGTAAAAGATGAATATGTTCGATACTATCAAACTACATCAAAAATGATTTCGAAAGAAAATATTTCGCCGCAGACAGGATTTGTACCTGTAACCTTTCGCAGTTTTAAATCAGTAGCTCAATTGGTTAGAGCATTCATCGGCTTGAGACGAAAGGTTACAGGTTCAAATCCTGTATGGGCCGATTTTTTTTCTTTAAAATTTATAAAAATTTATCCCAAATACAGGGCAAGTGCTAAAAAATAAAAATACGTTACATCACTTTTACTAAAATATTTATACCAGTATTAAATATTTACCACAGTTATTTTTTTTAATGGCTAATATGTTGCTAACCTCGCGGTTTTTACAACTTCAACGGACTTTGTGGGCCGAGCAGAGTACTCAGCCCGAAAGTTTATTTAGTATACGAGCCGGTACCGCTAGTAGAGTAATATTAGCGATTTTTGCGTGCGCTTACCCTAATTTGATATACTCTGATATATCATACATAGTCTGAAATATAAAAATATTTATATGGTATCAATATCTTCCTGCACATATACAACATTAAACTACGCATATATAGTTAATGAAAAATTAATATTTCTGAGAGCTGTGTGAAATGTCGGCGCACTATACTAATACACATTAAACGCTCCAAGACTGAAGTATTAAAATATTCATACGATATCAATATTTTACAAGTCAACGTGGCCATTTAGTACCACTATGCAGAAAATTTATTAGAAACTAGCTGTTACCCGCAGCTTCACACGCTTGTCAAAGTTACTTAGTTCCCCTTTGCGGTAACCCCTAAAATCACTACATAGTATAAAACAAAGTCGATTCCTCTGTCCCTATGTCCCTTTACAAAGGGACATAGGGACAGAGGAACATAATTACTTTAATCTTTAAAACTACGCAACGGATTTTGATGAGTTTTTTTTAATAGGTAAAGTGATTGAAGAGGAAGGTTTATATGTGAATAATAGGTTAATAGGTTTACGTGTGAAGCCGGGGTGGGCCTCTAATATCGGTATAAAAAGCAACGTACATTTTTCTAAAATATCTTCTTTACTTCTATGCTTCTTCTTCTATTAAATTTTCGCAATGACATGAGACGGATTACCTATTGTTAAGAAATGCATGTCGCCTGTCAACATCAAAAATGCGTTGCTCATCTGAGAATAGTTACAGTTTAGTTTATAGTCTATCCTGGTTTCCTGGACGGAATGCGGTAATGACTAACACTAACAGACAATCTCGAGTACCTAATCGCAGAACTAGTATATTTTACAATGCTCTGCGGACACGGTAGTGTTCCCGCCAAGTCGAGCAAAAAGCGCGTGGTCGTACTACCCTTATCTCGAAGCATTTTAGGCCCTTTTCGATACCCTATAACTTCGTTGTGGCTAAAAAAACCTAAAATTTTATTTACAAAGCAGGCACCCATTGTATAAAATTTGTATGTTTACATTTTCATTCAATTTCAACCAGTAGTTTAAGAATTGTAACTTGTCAAACTTTCTTAATTCTGTTACTCACTGACTGACCGATCATCAAAAGTCCAAGGTACTTCTAGCCGACATAGAACCTTCAAATTTAGAATATAATTAGCGTTTAGTGTCTAAATGAAAGAAAACCCTGAACATTTCATAATTTCTGTCCAGTTTTCTATATACATCAACTGCATCATCATATACATGTATAAGATTACAAAGGTTTATATTTTTTACCGCATTCATCCAAGTCCAGTTTGCTTATTATTATATCTATGTTTGGTTATAAATAATATAGCTGATTGTGGTTTTTCCCCTGTCTTTCACCTTGTATAGCAGGGAACCAAGAACCTGTCTTCTATCTATTTCTGTGTTTGTCTATATACATGTCTTTTATTAGATGTACAAAACATTGCTTGGTAGTTTGAACACCTATTTTGTAAAAAGTATCTATACGCCCAAATCCCCGAAGGGGTGGGCAGAGGAACAACCAAGGCACCAACGACTAGCCGAAGACACTAAGTCCCACTATGTGTTAGGTGGCAAGCCTATCGCCAACCGGGCTCATATCTAATCCCGAGCAACGTTTTTTTAAAAGAAAATTGGAAAAACACAATTTTCTTTTTTCGGGTTTTTCTTTCCGGGATTCGAACCCGGGACTTCATGCAGTCAAGTCCAACAACTGAACCGCTAGACCACAGAGGCGATAGTTCAAACATAGGACCATAATAGGAAAGTATGTATGAACATTATTCTACACTGAGGAAGTCGTGTAAACAGATTGTTTAGAAAAAAGAGAAGCCGGGACTACCACAAAAAAATGCAGCTACGAGTCGTTCTCCTATTTACATAATGTTAGCATCAAATCTCCCGCCAACTACCCTAGACCACAGAAGCGATATAGGCGAGGCCTATTTTGTAAATACCTTATAATATAAGGCTTATATTATATTAATTTTCAACATTCTGTGTTGTTAGAATTTCCCGAATGTAGAAATACATAACATGAATTTAATAAGACAAGACAAGTATTATTGGCATGTATGTTTATTACACTAATCCCAATCGGGAATCGAATACAAACCTCGCCAATAATCATTGCGCCTAAAGAATACACGCCTAAGCGTGTAAGCTATCGACCGATAAGGCGGAAATCACGTCGTAATAACATTTTCCCTTTATACACGTTCCGAATGACCTAATAAAGGTGAAACCAAATATAAATATCGTTTATGAGTTATACCAGCGCTATAAGACAGCTTGACACGTTGGGGATTTATCAACTTTATATCCTTAGCGGTTTAATTAAATTTACAATTTCTTCATGTTATTTATTTAAATCTGATGATTTTAATCAAATAATAATTTGTAAATATTACATACAAATTACAATTTTAGTATTGCTTCGGCGGTTGCTGCAATATTCTAATAGTGCAGTAAGTCATAGCGTATGTCTTATGTGTACAATAACCGAAGTACTGAACCATCGTGTACAAGATACATTATAATGAGTTCTGAGAAAAAGAACTAGATATAATTGTATTTTAAATATGCTATTCCAAAATCTATTAGATTAAAACGCGGTCATTAACTGAGATGATGCTGTTTACTTAGTCATAATTATATTAATCTAAGTACCTATGAATAATATACAATTATTCATACTTAGTCTTACCTTACCTTTAATAAAAGTGCAATATCATACGTAAATAAAACTATTTCATGTTCCCCGTGTTGATCCGGGCTCCTTTGTAGAATAGACCATCTGCTTTCCTGTGCCAGGCAGCTCGTAAAAGGCGAGCATAGGCTTGCCGTCACTAACACCGTGATATCTGACTAGGTGGTAGAGTTTCGCATCGACTCACCCGGATTGGTACCACCGCCTTACCGATTCCTGCCGCAATAACGACATAACGTGTCCCGGTTCGGAGGGTAAGGTAGCCGGTAAACTTACTTTTGCTCGAGGCCTAACATCCCGGCCTCTGGTTGGCAACGCACCATTACCACCTTTGTTGTCTATAGGCGGCGAGAATTTCATACCATCAGGAAATCCGTCTGCTTGTTTGCTTTCCAATGTCATAAAAAATTGATAAATATAAAGAACGGAAAAGGTCCGACAATAACACCCTAAGGGACACCCATAGCGATTTGAGATTTTAATAAAGTAATAGTGTTAACTCTGTTGAGCAACAACTAAACTTATTTTAGGTATGTGCTATTTTTTTTCAATTATACAAATAGAACAGAAATGGACGCAACGTCTTACCGAACTATCTAATCTAACTGCTTAACGTGTTTTCTCTCTTTCTATTTCTATCCTTTAAAGGAGATGACAAAAACTTAAAATTAGTTAATTGGGCCTGCAAATTACCATCATTAGTAGCTTCGTAGTTTTTAAAAAGGTCGTGAGGTCTGACACTCGATACTCTCTGCCTACCCCGTAAGGGCCTTGGCGTGAACATATGTACGTG
>NJDD01002969.1:158098-186714 GCA_002245505.1 Calephelis nemesis
ATACGTGGTGCCAAAACATTTGGTTCTTACGAAAATTGCGCGGACGGAGGTGTATGAAATTTGGCACACTTAGGGCCATTTGCACGTTTCTGGGTTAAATTTAATAACAGGTTAAGCTGTCAAATATATATTGAATTAGTCCTATGTTAGAAGCTAACTTTGAGTTAAATATTTAACCCAGGAGCGTGCAAGTGGGCCTTATAGTTTATGTGTAGGAGATGTGCAGAACGCTAATATTTTTCAATAATCTGGAAAGCCGTCTGCTTGTTTGCCTTGCAATATTATATAAAAATAAAACCAGCCGAGCATACCCTTTTTCAAATTTAGACCAACACTTTTTTTCAATCCCACTTAACCTTCACTTCCATGAAATTATGTTGGGATAAGCAAAGAGTTATGCAAAGCCCATCCTCAAAAATATCACCCTGACTCAAAACCTCGGTTCTAATTAGTACCCAGCACCCCATATTATTTACCCGTGTGTATGTAATACATGTGTACATTAATATACAGCCTACCTTTCGGTAGGGATAGACCGCGTTACCTATCCCTGGCACCATAGTATTTTGGCCCAGACGTATTCCAGTCTAATAAGTAGGGTAGCCTGTGAACTCGCACATTAGGCCTAACACCGCGGCCACAAAACAGCGACACACCTATAACATCTATGTATATTCATATCTTCATGCCAAGTCCCTTACGTGTTAGGCAGTGTATCGAATGCCAAATCTCACGATCCTGGCAGACCTATAACATCTATGCTATATAAGCATCTAGCTACAGCCTATAGTTAGGGCCATACCTCACCGGGACGCCATGGCGACGTGGCCAGCGATGTCGCCAACTACTTCGTATTGAGATGTATGATGGATAACTGACTTGGCGACTGACTGGCGAATTTGCATCTCGATACGAACTAGTTGGCGACGTCGCTGGCCACATACCCTGGCCAGCGTCTCGGTGAGTTATGTCCCTTATCTCTCTAACCATCAAGAGATCAGTGTGCCTATTTACTTTCTCAAATCCATTCTGATGAAGTCGCGTATGGAGTCCAGATAATTTATAGTGTGAGAAGAGGAACAAAGGTTATTAATCCAGGATCCAACAAGTGAAACGAGTCCCAATCCATCACTCCACTTCCAAGTAATCCTAAATCCATTTTGATCAAACAAAACTACTAAACAATACAAGTCACGCTCTTATCGCGTCTATAAATCAGGGTTGTAATAAAATCGCGGTGCGGTCCAACAATGTCCGTTTAATAGCCGTTTTGTCACAAATATAGCAATAAATAACACCGGTGTGCCACCCCTAGGCAGGGTTATAAATTAATTGCTTTAAAATACGTGGCTCTTTGACTATACGAACCGACAACGTTTAATCTTCATACTGCTTGGCCTTTTGATACCCACTATAGTAAATCCCTTAGTGGTCTAGTGGGTCGATAGGTTTGCTACCTATCACACTATCGGCCAATATTAATAATCAATCCTAATCCAAAACTTGCTGTCCAAGATTGATTTCTCCATCCATCCATTCATTCATCTATTTTTATGTTATCGCCTATAACATATCTGTGGACAGGATAAATATGACAATTAGGTATAAGATAAGCCAACGGATAAGCAGCTATCTAGATTGCTTGAAATCCATCTTTAGAGAAACATTATTAACATTGGCCGTATGAGCGTATATACTCGTATTTTCGGCTACTACGGACGTATAGTACTACTATTTAAATTTTGCGCTTCACTTTACACCTTTTACTCTTTTTACACTTTAGACTTCTGTTTTTAAATTGGCTAACCTAATCTAAATTTAAACGAAATGATAAATTATATGTAATAACAACTCTATAATCTATATAGATATCTTAAAAATACATTCGGATTTTCGAAGCTTGACGAATATAGACGAAGCGCATAATTTAAATAGTACTGCTGTGAAGACGTACAGATTTTACCTCTGTGTTTGTCTTGGAGGATATAGACGTGAAAATAATTATTACTATTATACTATCGTCTTGCTCTTTATACAAATCTATCTATCTTTTTTTATTGGCAAGCAAGCAGACGGATTACTGGATGGCAAAAAATACAAAATACTTAACTTAACACCACAAAATTTAATATTTTATTGCAAATCTGAGGCTGTGTTGCTAAGCCACTCCACTTTCACTTTCCTCCAAAAGTGAAATACAGTGGTGAGCACAGACGTTATGATGTCTTTAATACATAAACCAGCCTTCTACCGTCTAGTTATGGCTAAAACTTTATTAACAAAAAAAATTACTCACTTATTAAACTTTAGGAAGCATAGTTTTTATAGTTTCCAGAGAGAGATTATTTTTGTAAATCTTTCTTGCGTTACCCCAACGCGTGAATTCAGTATTAATAGAATAAGCGGTGCTGAATTAAGCACATAAATACCTTGGCCATTTTGATTTTGGGGCCCTCCCTTTTTCAAAAATATTGTAAAATTTAAGGTTATTTTCGCAAATTTAGAATTTCAAACACCTTATATCATGTCAAGGTTTTAAAATAGGCATGAAATAACAATCAAACAAACAAAAAAAACAAAAAAATAAAACAAACATAACAAATAAATACGATTTTTTTTAATTAGAAATAAAATAAAAAAATGTATACAAATTAAAAATTGCATTTCGAAATAAAATTCATGTCAAATTTTCTTGATCGTCGCCTCAGACCATGGCCTAGTCTGGCCTATTGGGTAATAAAAAAATAAGAAGACGAAACATAAACTTATAAGATTTTTATTATTTAATATTACAAACATATAAATCTATTTATTTATGTAACGGCTATAGCGTTATCGCAAAATCGCACACGTGGGGTGGATGTCTTATCGCCTCTAGCTATGAATGAGTGAGAAAAGCAACAAAGGGCTGCCACAAATAGAAGTTCGCTCAGTTATTCTTTCCGCCCAAATATTATTTTAGGGCGGGCGGAACGCGGAAATGTTTATGGTATCGAATAACCAGTTGAGAGATGTGTTTGTTCTCTGTCCAAACTTTAACATTCACATTAACGAGAATATAATGTTCGTAGTGGTCTTAATGGGAAAGCACGCAAATGGGTTGATTACAAGATATAAAAGTCGTATATAAACATCAATGATTAATTTCACGTTGGCAACCATATGTTGGTATAATAAACTCTTGCATCAGATAGGTTAGCTACGCTAAATAGGAAAGTGACAATGACGATCTCAGAAATTCAGGAATTGTTGGAGTAATTTACAAACAACAGATTACTCGTTACTTTTACTTAAAACTATACTTAGAACTATAGTACTGCTTAAGTACTTGGGATTAATTGCTCTTATTTACACGTCACGAGTGCTTTTTGTATGGTCTATGTGAAATAAACAATATTTTTATTCTGACATCACATCTCTACACAAAAAAAAGTTTCTTAAATTGTATAGAACATAGACATGACACAGTATTGTGCGGTAGATAGGATTAAAATAAGTATCTCTTTAAAATTTTAATAAATACAAATAAGCAATTTGTTTGAATATTTTTCTGTATGGTACGAATAATTCATTTGCTTAGACATGAATAAAAAAATTTCACTTCTAAATGTGGTAGACTAGCTTGGTATTCTTATATATCTTTGTGACAATTTCGTTGCACACATGTACTGCAAATAAATAATGTTTATTATATTATTTTTATTTCAACTAATAGTTGAGTTAATACTCATCCCTTGAACTATTGGGCTATTCTGACCCAACTTGCTATTAAGATCTTAACGATTACTCCAATGCGTGTATTCGATGCTAAACAACACCTTCCTTAAAAGGTACCACATCGTACCTACTCCCACTGCTGTAAGTTTAATGTCAGACACAGAGGAATATCTCTGTAAAATCAAGCATCAGAGCCCTTACGTGAGTTTACGGCCTGTCGAGTTTACCTTTTTTTTATGATATTGTAAGGCAAACAAGGAGGCGGATTTCCTGATGGTAAGAAATTTCCGCCGCCTAGAGACACCAAAGGTGGTAATGGTGCGTTGCCAACCTGAGGCCGGGATGTTAGGCCTTGAGCAAAAGTAAGTTTACCGGCTACCGTATCCTAATCCGGGTGAGTCGCTGCGAAACTCTACCACCTAGTCAGATGTCACGGTGTTAGTGACAGTAAGCCTTTGCTCGCCTTTTACGAGCTGCCTGGCAGGAAGGCAGATGGTTTATTCTTCAAAGGAGCCCGGACCAACACGGGGGAAATCGCTACCGTCTCTGTCAATTATTTTATGCAAGCTTCGAACAGCGCCTCTATTGATAACTAAGAGAAACACATTTTAGACAAAGCGTCATAGATTTCGACACTTAACTTACTGAACGTAATTTATACCCATTCATGGTAAAGGCTCAGAGTAGTGCCAATTAAATGTATATGGCCAAAGAAGTAAGGACTTACCACAAGATACACTAAAAACATTCTGATCCTATGAGCATAGGCGATGGTCTTTCATTATCGAGAAAGCTGTCTGCATGTTTACTATCGTATAACAATATAAATAATTATTTCCAGCAACCAGATGAACTGGCAAAGTCGGTAAAGCTGACGTCTAGAGAGCGGCGATTCATCAAGTTTGCGAGCGTGGAGCATGGGGGCCAGCTGTATATGACACCGCAGGACTTCCTCGAGTCCGTCGTCGAACAGGAGCCGAGGCGTAAGTATTCCAAGTATTTAACCACCATAACCTATCAATGTTTCATAGTAAAGTTCTCCGAAGACATACCCGAAACATTTTTTACCGCTATAATTATCCCGATGCTATAACAGATATCTTAGCTTTTGGCATGGGCGTTAGCTTTTGCCAAATTTAAATTTGCATCAAAGTACCGGATTTACCAAAATCGGACTTAGCTTCTTCAAAATAAGTAGTCATAGTAAGTCAGGGTCTTGGGTAAAGCGGCGGCCTCATCGAGGAAGTCCATCGAGGAATCCGTTTATATAAAGTTAGAATACTGTAGAGATAATATTACCGTGCCGAAACCGTCGTGTTTTTATTAAAATAGTGTGGACTAAAGTATAGCGCACATTTGGACGGGCCCTGACACGGCGCATCGTAGAGCCGTAATCCGCCTAGATCGCTTTCATACATTTTGTATGTAGCAACGTACATCGAACCGCATCGCTTTGTATTTTTTCGCGGCGTATTATGCGCTCGCGCAGTCCCCGATACGACCTACAGTCACCAAAGAGGAGAGTATATTAAACTATATTAATGTAAATAGACGGCTAATAACATTCAAAGGCTAAAGTTTTGTACTACAAATTCCAGTGGCGCTACTTTCCAAACTTTAAATTACACAGTTTTAACGATTTTAAAGTAGAGTGGCCACTCTTCTATTTAACTATACTCTTTGGTACTGAGTGACCAAAATCTGCCGATGCGATGCGGCCCGACCCGTGTGAGTGTGCTTTACAATGCGATGCGCCCCGACCCGACACGCTCCGCGCCGACCAAATGTTCTCCATCCTTAACTGAACATAATTATACAAAATGCACATAAATATACATAGTTAACTAATTTTACTCAATACGTACACGAAATTCAATAAATACGATACTCATTTTCTCTCAATGGCATTAAAACCCCATAACAAAATTATTTGACATAATAATAATAGACAATAGTCTAGGTTGGACGGTAGGCTAGCCGTTGAATTGAAATAAGTTACTCATATCTCTAAAACTTGTATATGACTGCTCCGTACACTTGTCCATCACCTTCAGGAACTGACTATATTGAAGAAGCTTACATTCAGGGGGCGGCGTACCATAAAACTTACGAGCTTGAAGCAATGAAGGCAGCTGTACGTAATGCCGTAGGCATTCCGCGATTTCGTACTTCATTTGCATCATTGTTAAACTTAATGGTCCAGTTACATCCAGGGAAGTATTGCCTCTATGGTTTAGTGGTCCCGCGTTGGACTTGACTTCTTCAATTTCTAATTTTGTAATAAAAATAACCTCGCCCGGGATTGAATTTATGCCCAGTCTACTATAGGCTTGCCACCTATTACATTGAGGGACTTAGTGTCTTATGCTAATCTTGGATGCCCTGGTTTTGCCTCTACCCACTACTACAGGTATACGTGCATAAAGATACTTTAACATTCAGAAATGTCTACAAATGTCATCTATAAAGACGTAGCATTATTCTACACATTCTATTTCTATAAAAATAAGTAACGTCTGAGGACCTGGGATCTTGGACTACATGGTTTAACTTTTTTTAAGTTTTACTAAACACGTTAATATCCAAATGTCAAATTTTCCAAAGTCACTACATAGTATCGCCTCTGTGACCTAGCGGTTCAGTTGTTGGACTTGATTGCAAGATGTCCCGGGTTCGAATCCCGGGTCAGGCAACAAAAAGAAAATTGGGTTTTTCCAATTTTCTAATAAAAAAAATGTTGCTCGGGATTGAAAATGTGCCCGGTTAGCGATAGGCTTGCCACCTATCACATTGTGGGACTTAGTGCCTTGGGCTAGTCGTGGGTGCCTTGATTGTGCCTCTGCCTACCTCTTCAGGGATATGGGCGTGAAGATTTGCTACTCTCTACTCTCTCTAGTATTAAGCAAAGTCGCTTCCTTTGTATGCTTAAATCTTTAAAACTACGCAACGGATTTTGATGCGTTTTTTTTAATAGATAAAGTGATTGAAGAGGAAGGTTTATATGTATATTTTATACTTGTAGGAAGCAGGGGCGGGCCGCTAGTATGTTATATAACATAAAATGTATGTATAATTTTCATTAAATTAATATAATAATCCGTAATTCCAGCTCGCTTAAAACGACGAGTGTTAACAACAAAAGAAATCGAGCAACTCCGAGATCAAACGCCTCCGCTGAAGAAGGGCTCTCCGCAGATGTTCAGGAACCTCCGCGATAAGGGTAAGGCAAAGCAATTTTTTTTATATCGCGTGGCATCTTTTGTTTATTATTTATTTACCTTTTTAGAGGCCTTCCATTGTCAGAATGGTCATGTTTGTGTTTGAGAAGTCATTATTAATGATTTATTTAAGTATTGATTTTTAGGAATGAAATTCTATATTTGAAGGTAATCAGCTTTATTTTCTTTTTATGTGATAAGATAGCGAACAAACATACGGATCTTCTGATCCTCCTATCCGTGTCTCCCTGTTGGCAGTTCGTAAGAGGCAAGCGAAATTAAGGGGCCATATACGCTAAAATACGTCAGCAGTTTACTGTTTTTTTCATACAAAGCAATTTGATTTGAAAATAGGGCAATAAAAGATACGAGTAGATAAGACTTTTCGCCTTTTCTTCTCCAGACAGGACTGGTTTGGAAATATAGAGCCGTTTACGGTAGGTGAAAATAAATAATAAAAAAAATTAACTTGCAAGTTTTTAGTTTTTAGCATAAGAGATAGCGTTTGCCATAATTCTATTTAAAAAAATATGTGTACTTTTATTTTTTACTATATATATTGTTAACTATATGTTAAGGGTCCATGTATGCTAAAATACGTCAGCAGTATAATGTTTTTTTCATACAAAGCAATCATGGATCTTGGTGACAAAAATACACAAGATTAACATGAACATGCTTTACTAAACTAGTGTTTCCAAAACACGATTCATTTCACTTTGCTCGATAGAAAAAAATCGAAAAGTTAACCCTTTTTTGAAAGCTTTTGCTTTCTGTCTACTTCAATTGTGAAAATATCGACACCATATTTAACATAAACATAGTTACTATACCTAAATGATACGTGTTTTAGTTTTTATACTTTTTATCAAATTACTTTTATAGTGTCAAAAATAATGATTTGTCGCTTAAGACGTTTACTTTAGAGCGCAATTGTTCATAGTAATCATGGAACGGGGGAGCGCGGTGATTGGCTCTTCTGGCTGACTGAGTATGGGGCCTTAAAGTACCCATTACCAACAAGACCAGTGTTGGTAGAGCGCTGGGCAGCAACTTGCCCGAGTAAGGAAACCCACGCCTTTGATATTCATGCCGCCATAATGTCAGTGTCATGTTCCGGTCTTGAGGGCAGGGTAGCGGATAGATTTTCTTACAATATATTCAACATCCCGGCCGCAGCACGGCGACGCACCTTTATAAGTGTCTGCAGGCCACTGTTATTTCTTACCAGCAGGGGAGCCGTTTGCATGTTCGCTGTCTGCTATAAAATAACTAAGTAGCTTGATTACTCTATTTTGTTGGTATAGCCCAAGATTATTTTTTATATACAAGTAAAGGCCATGTTTGATCCCCTGATCGGGCAACAAAAGTTTTTTTTTATGATATTGGAAGGCAAATAAGCAGACGGATTTCCTGATGTTAAGAAATTTACCAAAGGTGGTAATGGTGCGTTGCCAACCCTTAGGCCGGGATGTTAGGCCTCGAGCAAAAGTAAGTTTACCGGCTACCTTACCCTCCGAACCGGAACACGTCATGACGTTATGGAGGCAGGAATAAATAAGGAGGTGGTACCAATCCGGGCAAGTCGCTACGAAACGTCACGTTACGAAATGTCACGGTAACACCGTGACGGTAAGCCTGTGCTCGCCTTTTACGAGCAGCCTGGCAAGGAAGGCAGATGGACTATTCTACAAAGGAGCCCGGACCATTACCACCTTTGGGGTCTCTAGGTGGCGTGAATTTCTTACCATCAGATAATCTGTCTGCTTGTTTGTCTTCCAATATATAAAAATAAAAAAAATGAAGTGTTAATTATTGCCTTTTATTGCAGGAATCATCTCTTACACAGAGTATTTGTTTCTACTCTCCATATTAACCAGTAAGTATGTTTCTTTTCATTAAGGTATAGTTAAATTAGTTTAAAAAAAATTAGAGAATTTCGAAATCACTATGATGCATACAAGTATCAATAGACATCGGCTAGGGGCTATCAAACGTTCGCTGTCGGAGGTGTATATCGTGTGTTTCTTATTACTAGTGGTCGCCCATTGGTCGAAATTCGATCACAATAAGTTTTAATATCTTTTTGATAAAAACGCCATTTTCATTTCTCAAGACTTTGTTTCAAAACTTTTTAGTGCGCCATCTGTGATCTTTTATCGTTATCATCAATATATTTGTTTGTGTGTATCAAATACTTGGTAGTGTGGGTTAGGTTTTATTTATTGATTTAATGTACTTTATAAGCATTATTATTGAACAATATTAGCGTTCTGCACTTCTCCTACGCATAAACTATTAGTGTGCTAAATTGCATCCGCGCAGTTTTCGTAAAAAGGGGTCCCAAGTTTTGACATCACGTATTAATATATAGATTAGGTTTTTTATTGCCATCCAATATCATTAACAAAATGATCAGAAACAAAATATACTAATTTTGTTATTTATTGTTCCTGATCAATATGCAAAATGCCGCAACTTAAAACCAAGTTGACAACCCTTAGATTATCGAGTAGAGATTTTTATTCAGCGACATTCAGCGCAGTGTGCGCTTTTGATAACGATTTAATTGTCAATTTTGATTGCATTGTATAAAATAGTAATACTTCTGTACTATAGTTAGATTAATCATTCCGGTCTACAGATTAGACAGTGTTTAATATTATTTATACTCACTATGTAAATGCTAAAGTCTTCCTGTTGGTTATATCTGTCGGGATAAATGGCTTAATCGAAATTGGTAAAATTTGATATGCATACAATTTACTACTAGAGTTCAAACACAGGCTACGTTTTTCAGAAAGCATTCCCAAAGGGCCATATTGGCCAATGCGGGATGAAAAATGAATGTTTGTATTAAAATCGTGACCATTCCAAGCAAAGTCAGATAAATAACTAGCTTAAAATAGATTAATTAATGTCACCTGATGTTCTTAAAACAAAGCGTTGGTGGTCAAAAGAAGTTAAATAATCCAGGTCCAAATGCTCACCTACCATGCATGTCTTTACACCGTGTCACTAACACCGTGACCATGGCCATGTGGCAAAGTTTTGCACGAGTCACCCTAGTTTATGACACTTCTTTGGCTATCCCTGCCGCTATAACTTCAGTGGTCGCTACAGTTGTGTTCCGGTTCGGAGTAAATTTACGCAAGAACCATAACTCCCTAACTTTTAGAAAGGCAACGCATCATAAATACCTTTCATATTTGCATGTTTGCCTTCTAACCCTATAAAAATAAATTTATCACTTCTTCCAGAGCCAGCATCAGGTTTCCAGATAGCCTTTAATATGTTCGACACGGACGGAAACCAGCGGGTCGACAAAAATGAATTTCTAGTCGTGAGTATCATTTTACGTGGAGACCCTTAAATGTCATCCCCGACTCCGTGAGACTCCTGATTTTGACCACGTCTCCGATGGTGACCACCTTTCAATTGGTGACCAGTTTATCTTCTCTTTATGTAATTTATTTATTTCATTCAGTAAAAGTTGTGAATATTAACTAGGAGGGAGATTCTTGCAGCGGTACCAGCTTTACCCTTTTATTTCTATAGATGCAAGAGGCGGTTATTTTGTTTTATCAAATTAAGGATGGCATAAATTGATATCGGTGATAGTTTTGAAACACACTTAATTTATTTTAAGTTATTGCTATCTCCTTCTAACAAAAGTGATAGAAAGAGATAAAACACGTTTAGTACTGTCAGATTAGTTAGGACGCGGCATTTCTACAGCCGTTTAAACTATTTCTCGGAAAAGTTGATTGAAATCGTCATAAGTTAATAATAATTTCACATTATTAGTATACACCTAAAATAAGTTTAGAAAGTGATTAGTAGAACTACCAACATAGTCAAAAGTAAAGTGGTGGGAAATCTGAAATCGCACATTTTTGTTTTAATACATTTTAGGTTTTACGCATTTAGTAGTAAGTAATTATGTATTCGGAAAGTAGCATTTGGTGTTTTGTATGCAACCAATTGCAACACTTCTACATCTGTAACGAACTTTTTTCACATTTAAAAGTGTTTTGTTATTTTAAGAAAACCGCTTATAAATTTCCAAAAATTGTGCATTTTCTATATTTTCCCAGAGTGTGGGTAATATTTTATTTATTTGATTTAATGTACTTTATAAGCATTATTATTTAAAAATATAAGCGTTCTGCACTTCTCCTACACAAAAACTGCCAAATTTTATGCTACTGCGTCCGCGCAATTTTCGTAAAAAGGGGTCCAAAGTTTTGGCATCACTTATAAATATATAGACTATCACAAATATAAATACATTAACTATTACACATATTGTAGTGTGTAGGCTTGTATGCTCGATATTTTTTTTGTAATGAAAAAAGGTAACATTGTAGAAATTCACATTTGTGTAGTCGTAGAACTAGTGTAATAGTTATTTTTATTTAGTCAAATGATTCCGCAATACTAAAAAAAACATTTGTAGTTTTTTTTTATTTATGCATGCGTTTGATATTTATTAAAATATACTTGTAAAACTTTTTAAGCTAGCTATTTAACGTTGACCAACAAACTAGTATGGTAATAACAGTTGCTAAAAAAACTGTTATTCTAGAACCTATGACGCAAAAGACTAGAATAAAATACAATTACAATAGAAGACAAGCATTTTAGTAACTCGAAGCTTTCAAGCAGTTTTAAAGAAAATTTGAAAGTAAATTATTTTAATTGTAGCATGAGGTGATTGTGGCAAATTACAAGCCTTTTGAAAAAAAATTTAAGCTACAACGCAAAGTTGGGATTATTTTTTCGAAAAATAGAACTACAAAATTTACATTCGATGGAAATTTAACTATTTTGCACTTTTTTGTTTTTGCAATTAATTTGTTCATTAAATAAAAATCTTATAATTAACAATTTAATGATAGTCAATAATAACTAAGAAAATGAAATATAAGAACTTTTAGTTCGCATTTTGGAATATGATGAAAAAATTTTTAGCTAATGAGGTATCCAACATTTTTTTCGCGTACCTACCATGTTTTACTACAGTTTGAAGTATTATTTAAAAGATAACTATGGTACAAGTATATCACTATACCACAAAACCCAACTCTTCTATTAATAATATAAATTTGCATTCTATGGAAATTAAACAAATAATTTATTTTGCACTTTTTTGTTTTTGCAATAATTTTGTTTCTTTAATTCAAATAATATGTGGTAGAATATAAAAATCTTATAAATACCATGCTTTACTACAGTTTGTAGTTATTACTCATAAGTAAACTATGGTACAAGTATATCACTATACTACAAAATCCAACTCTTCTATGAGTAATATAGTAGTATAAAAAGAAAAATACAGGAAATAAATATTTAACTTACACTATAGGTAAATAATATAGAGTCCTCTTTATGACAGGAGCGCCATTTTGTTATATTTTTTAGTTTGTAGATGCACTTTATATTTTATTTGAGCATGTTTCTGCACTGAATATAGATTCAACGCCTGCTCGGTGGTTCTCTTAAGGAGAGAAAGGACCTGGATGAGAAAAGTCAACAAGCAGTGAGTGTTTTGTGCTTTTGAGGTGTTGGTAAATGTTGCGTTAGCCTAGAGGGCGCCACTGGCACATCGTACTAACGATTACTACACGACTTTGTTTAATTTGTGATTTGTTTATGATTCTTAATATGAGGGTACTTTTATTTTAATGTTATTTACAATAACATTGAGTATTTAAGATCACCAGGAGGGTTACCATGAGCTCTTAAAATAATATTATTTCAATAATACTAATTGCAATCTGACAAAGACAACCATAAGACGTATACCATAAAGTTGTTTTAATAAAAACTTTAGTAACAAGGAAATAATGTTTCTGTAAGCGTTCCTGGTAAGGCCTCAGATCTTAAAGATCTCTATTTTTTATGACAGTAACTAAGAAAGAAAAAATGTTCTTTTAAAATTAAGAAAACAGTAAAAAAGTACTTATTTAACACTATCAATACTGTATATAAAACTTACATTAAAGGTTTTTAAGATTTTTTTAAATTAAAAATGTGCTAAAACCTTATGCAGATATATGTTAATAATGCTTAATTTATTTTTTAATATTTATGTATGATTTTTATAACACGAACTCACAACGTGGTATTGTAGCTGCTAGCCTTAGTTTCGACGAGCGCTATGAAGATACAGCCATCTTTAAGAGATAAAGAACAAAAGTCTTCTGCTGTAAGTTTAAGAATGAATGAATTTTAATGATCCACTGTTTTGTAAACTAATTAACTTTTAATTAATAATTATTCATTCTTACCTCCTTAAATAAAATGCACATGATTGTAAATAAAACTTAATCATACTTTTTTCAAAACTAAAAATTCATAGAACTATGTTGTTACTAACATTTTTTTATGTCATAGGAAGGCAAACAAGCAGGCGGATTTCCTGATGGTAAGAAATTCACTTGTCTACCTGAGGTCAGGATGTTAGGCCTCGAGCAAAAGTAAGTTTACCGGCTACCTTACCCTCCGAACCGGAACACGTCATGACGTTATGGCGGCAGGAATAGGTAAGGCGGTGGTACCAATCCGGGCGAGTCGCTGCGAAACTCTACCACCTAGTCAGATGTCACGGTGTTAGTGATGACAAGATCAACAGTTACAAATGTGACACTTTCTTAACGTTATTACGTTTGCAAGTTTAATATGTTATGTATAATTCTACGTTTTAGAAGTTATACTTCTTTTGGCGCGTTAGGAAAAAATGATGAGGGTAAATTTTTACGATGCTTGCGCACACCGTCACGAAAAACCAACATGATGAAGTTAGCTATAGATAACATTTTAGTTTTTCAAAAAAAGGTACCAACAAAGTAAAAGTAAGGACATCTACGTATGTTTGCGTGAGAACTGACAACTGTATTCACAATATTTCTTTATTTAATTACGTAGAAATATTTTTGTGATATTTTTATTAAATAAACTTTGTTTAACTAAATAATGCATTACAATAAAACTTTTAATGTATTAAATACCTTTTTCCTTGGTTAGTGTCATTTTGTCTACAAATATAAAATAATTTTATCTTATTACGCCGAAGAAGTATAACTGCAAACGCGTGTACATAAGTACACACACAATTTTTTATTTATCTTTAACTAATATTAACCTAACATTTTCTTATTGACACATCTTTCACTGTTTTTAATATTGTATAAACACGTCTTTGTATTATGTTGTCTTATTTTATCCTGAAAGCTATTTTTTCGCAATAGACGATTAAAAGATCATAATTACTGTTGTCAAATGACGTCACAACTAAAAAAACGTAAGTTCAAGTATGGCGTCATAATGACAGGAAAGTGAGCCGTAAACGAGACGATTGTCTAATTATTGATGACAGTCCAAAAGTAAGATACTTTAATAATCGTCTTATCTGGCAAAGTAACACTTTAAATTGAAGATAGCGTAGTGAGACACATACAGGGTAAATACAAGGTAAGGTAAGAGATATTTGGTCGCCTCTGTGGTCGAGCGGTCCGGGTGTTGGACTTGACTGCATGAGGTCTCGGGTTCAAATCCCGGGTCGGCCAACAAAAAGAAGATTGGATTTTTCCAATTTTCTGGCTTGCCACCTATCACATTATGGGACTTAGTATCTTCGGCTAGTCGTGGGTGCCCTGGTTGTGCCTCTGCCTACCTCTTCGGGGATAAGGGCGTGAAGATACTTTTATATTTACCTCAGGATCGCTAAACTTGGCAAGTGTTTGGCGATCCCATTGCTGTAATTCAAAACGCACAATAAAATTACTATGTTGCTATATATATTGTAGACCGCCATATCATACCAAGCAGTTTGTGGACATGGACAAACTTCATTCTATTTTTCTCTAGAACAGTGACCTGGATAAGGTATTAGATTTTTGACACGTGGATTTGATACCACGCTACGGCCTTCTCTAACCCATACGCCATAGGTGACATCTATCAGGAAATATATCTGCTTGTTTGATCACCAATATCATAAAAAAGGGTTCCTCCAATCGCCACTACGTATCTTGTTCCTCAATCTTTTGAGGACTCATCTGATCCCAGATTTACAAGCCTACGCAATTAAAATTAATTATGATTTCATGAATTCCAGATGGAGAAGATATTTAGTTTTGCGTGGAAGGACAAACGAGGTATAAATGACAAGGAAAAGGAGGAGGGAGAGAAAGGTGGTGCAGAAAATTATGTCGATGATCAGGGACTGCAACGCCGCCATAACGTCGACACAATGTTGCAGGTTTGACATTTGTGATACTAAAGTAGCGGCACCCTATGATGGCCGGAGTGACACGTTACAGTAGTGACATAATTGTCAATTCTCAAGAAATCAAATGCGAGGCGACTCAATACCTTTTGTATGGAATATCAAGTAATAAATCATTAAAAATGTAAGTAAGCAAAAAGGTGGTTTTTATCTAAGTAAGGTATGACAAACGTCAAACCGGCCATCACAGAGTGCCGCTACTGTAATGTCAGTAGCGTCAGCTTCATTTTCTTATATCTAAAGCTTTTAATTGAATAAATAAAGCAGGCTTGTTTTTTTGCATTTTAATAGAACGTTTTAATTACTTTTAATTTAAATAAAGTATTGTTTGACCTAAATTCTACATCTTTATATAAAATATACGAATAAAGTATATATTCAAAACGTTTTTTGTATTTGAATTTGATCTAATGAAATTTTATTTGCAAATTATTTGCAAACATGCAAAACAAATGTTCAACTTTAACACTCGGACATTCAGCTGAAGTATAACAATTGCAGGTGCATTTTTTCGGGAAAAAAGGTACAAATGATTTGAAGTTTGAAGGCTTCAGGCAGTTCATGGAGAATTTACAGACTGAAGTTTTGGAGCTGGAATTCCATGAATTTGCCAAAGGTAAGAAAGTTTTATAGGTGGTGGTATAAGTTTTATTTCATAGGTGGGGAATCTTACATTTGAAATTAGTCACAAACATTTAAAAAATACACAAGCAATCACTTCTAATATTCTACTCGTAAATCCGTAATTATACTTGAATAAAATGTTTCGGGGTAAAGGGGAAGTATCCCTTAATATAAATAATTATAAAATAAGAACGTTTAACAGTTAAGTAGTATGTGTGCGTGTGTGTGTGTGCGTGAGTGTAGGTGTGTGTGTGTGTGTGCGTGCGTGTTTGGATTTCCTATAAAGAATTATCAGAAATTGAGTTATAACCCACGAATTTAAATCATGTTGATCAAATTATAATTGTGCTAACAGCGTATCGCTGATTCAAATTCAGTCAAAGCTTTACATTCTTACGAAGAAATAAAAATTATCTCTGCAGGCCAGGAAACAATCACCGAAGTAGACTTTGCGAAGATACTCCTCCGGTACACGTACCTCGACACAGACGAATACGACATGTATCTCGACCGTCTGCTGGATAGAGTGCACGATGAAAAGGGCATCACCTTCGAGGAGTTCAAGACGTTCTGCCAGTTCCTGAACAATCTAGAAGACTTCACGATAGCCATGAGAATGTATACCTTGGCTGATCATCCTATATCCAAAGGTATTGCACATCCAAAAAAAAAACTTTCAACAACATAGCTTCCAACGAAACTCAACTTTGTTTAAAAGTGGAAAGTGGGAAAAGAAATACACCCTTTATTTTCCTCTTTATGCTGAACACAGATAATGCAAGAAAAAGCATTCCCTCTTGGTGGGATTCTTCGTTTCCAATCCTTAGCCTTACGAGCAACAAAGAAGCAAATATTTTAGTATATGCTCATAGAATATCTACTAAAAAAGATGCTAGTTGACCCTGTCGTAGATTTTCTCCGTGTTACTCCGAGATATCTCTGTGTAGAATTAACCATATAACTCTACGAGCTCACTAAGCTGCACAAGTCCACTAATGACAGCGTGCTGTGCAGCACTTTGTCCAGAAAGGGATACACAGCCTTTTCTATTTCTACCGTAGGATACTTGAAGTGAACAGGATAGTGAAGTGTTCCATAGGCAAAGCTGTAGTATAGAAATCAAAATAAGATGTCCTCATTTTTAACCGACACCAATAAAGAAGAAGGTTCTCAATTCGACTGTTTGTTTTTTTGTATATTTTATAGGCGATTACGCGGCTAATAGCCAACCTATTTAGATGTTTTTTTAGAAAGATAAGCCATAATTCCGAAGTGGTGAATTCCCTATATAATTAAGTAAAAAAATAAGTATCTTCACGCCTATAGGTAGAGGTAGGCAGAGGCACAACCAGGATACCCACGACTAGCCGAAGATACTAAGTCCCACAATGTGATAGGTGGCAAACCTATCGCCAACCGGGCACAAATCCTATCCCGAGCAACATTTTTTTTATTAAAAAATTGGAAAAACCCAATTTTCTTTTGTTGCTCGACCTGGGATTCAAACCCGGGACCGCACGCAGTCAAGTCCAACAACTGAACCGCTAGACCACAGAGACCCGCTAGACATTGTCTCATGATAAGGTCGTTGATACAAACAAAAACTACTAGTAGGATGTTGATATAATTTATGTGGTACCATCTCGGAATGTTATGCTCTTACGAAGAAAGAGTGATCAAATCGAGACGTCGTACCCAAATGAAATAGTTGGAAGTCGGTTTTAGCAGTTTTACTGAGCTTTATCATCTGTTGTAATCGCCCCTGTGGTCTAGCAGTCTGGCGGACTTGACTTCTTGAGTACGATCCCCGGGTCGGGCGTAAAAATATTATAAAACTAGCAGTTTCACGCAGCTTCGCCTGCGTAACTTGGCTTCTACTATACCGATTTGGATGAAACAAAGCCTACGTCACTCGTGGATAATGTAGCTTTCGAATGGTGAAAGAATTTTTAAAATCGGTCCATTAGTTTTTGAGCCTATTCATTACAACCATACAAACAAACAAAGTTTTCCTCTTTATAATATTAGTCTGATGTGTATTTTCAATTTACTTACTTTATGATTTTGCACGGGGTAGGGCACTCACTCTTAGGAAATATGGGCGTGAATATACAGTTATTATCTGTAGCGTCATCAGATGATGTGATATTTTTGTGGGTTTGGACCACAGCAAACCGACCAATTTTCTGATGGTAGACACCAAGTATCAGTGTAAGACCGTAATGTGCAGACGAGTTCCACCGCGCGGTGAAGATCTGCACGGGCGTGTCCCAGTCGGCGCACCTGGTGAGTACGGTGTTCGCGATCTTCGACGCAGACGGAGACGGACTCCTCAGCTACAAGGAGTTCATCGCCATCATGAAAGACCGACTGCATCGGGGCTTCAAGGTAACACTGGTGATAGCACGGCCTGTGCAATGCGAATTTAGTTTGTCTATAAATCTTGTGTCACGTGAAGCAATACCCGAAACTGCTTAGCCGAAATTCGTAATTATGTCGTGTTGTTAGCTGACTTATTACATAAAAAGTGTGTGTGTGTGTGTGTGTCAGCTAGGACGCACGATTGGAGTTTACTCCTTACGAAATGTATCTTGCAGCACACATGTCTCCTACTGCAGATTTAGTTATGTTAATTCTTCTTAAATTAGTATCATCGCAGACATTAGAAGTGTGATCCAAATAGTCAGTATTTTGATAGATAGCGACTCCTCCTGCACGGAGACTACGAAGTATCGCACAGGAGGAGATCCCGAGAATGAGATACGCTGTGTAATGTATTCCATCTCATTCTTTTACACGTTCAATCCACAAGATATATATGTTTGTCTCTTTCTACGTTGATTACACTTGATTTTACTCCTCATAAAATTTCCGTACCGGGCCTTATAACTCAAATCGTTTCTTAAGGAGTAAACTACAAAAAGATTGTGTGGTGAAATGAATTATGAAACCACGGTAAAAGTGAAACTTGATCAATTACTATAAACTATAGACGCCGCCATGTTGGCCTCGGCTGCTCTAACACTGTCACGCCACATGCGACACCCAGACCAAAAAATTTGAGACTATGTAACAAAAATTTCATTTTAAAAATTGCACTTTTGACAAAATCCTTATAAAAAAGCTTCGTTGTATTCTACTGCACTTTTACCAATTGAGCTATTACAGCTTTATATATGTCATTTTTTATCCACAACGTTGATTGAAGTTAGGTCCGCTAACTATTAAATAAATAATATGTAATTAGTAAATATCTAAAGTGCGAGAAAAGTTCAACTTCAACCGCCTTACCTCAAAAATGATTTATACGCCTGTTTAACTAAACAATGCTCAATGTTACTTGAAATATTTTTTTCAGTCGTACGCTAAGAACGAGGGCTGGGAAGCTTTCAAATCGTGCGTGAAACAAGAAATGAAAAGTGCCGTATAATAAATGTATTACATTAATTAATAATTTATTATTACTATAGAAAAGCTTGTCAACTTCAAGAAAGGGAAAAGTAATATTTACTACAAATTCATACATATACTTTTATGTATAAGCAAATATTACAAAAAGTGGGTAAGTGCTGAATTATAAAAAAATGTAAATATTATTTTGACTATTTTGTCGAATTTACTTTTATCTATTTATTTAACTTATTTTAATTTAAATAAAGTTATCAACATCTGTAGTAATAATAAATGATTTTATAGAATAATTTAATCTACTATTAATATACTACTTATGATTTCATAAAAAGTTTTTCTCACTTTTGCACAATTTACTATTATTAGGTACAACTGACCTAATAGTGTGAGATTCTAACGTATTATTATATATCATTCAAATAAATCACAATTTTGAAAAGTTATAATACGAATGCGATGCAATGCATATTTTGTAAAGATATTTATCGTCTTTGAAATTTTTAATTTATATGAGATTGGGGATGCATTACTTGCCTAAATTAGTTAACTGTCTAAATGCAAAATTTTGCCATTTATCTTTAGATCTCATAGTAAGAACAATATTATTTAAGGCACAAAATGAACATTATTTATTGTTGTTATTCAAAAACTAGTAGCTTAAATCTATTATTTACATACCAAGTGTGTTTTGAAATAGATTTGTTATAATTTGGTTTTTTTAACATGATATTTATAAAAGTAACTTTGTCTTTTGTGAGTTTTATTTAGCCTAAAAATAATTATTGAAAACACCCAAAAATAAAGTTACGATCTGAATATATATTCACTTTTTTTGTTTTTATAAGTATATCCACAATAAATATAAATATTTTACAATATACCTACTTGAAACACAAATTATAAATATGTAAGTTTAATCTTAATACAAGATACGTATTATGTTAATATTAATTTATTGACAATCAATATATTATTAACTTTATTACATTTTTATGGGTTGTGACTTAATAACAAAACTAAGTTGACATTATTAATAACTCCAAAAACTAGATTAAGTTATTTCGAAATTGTATTGCAATTACAGTTTTTTTTAATATTTCTTTTTTGGGCGGTAAAAATTACAAAAAATATTTGTGATATATTACTTCTTGCCCAACTTTGTATATCGTCGAGAAACTTTATTTAGATTGTATTTCAGTTCTAAACTTTTGTACACTTAAAAGAAAATTATTGAGTGACCCATACTTATATTATTTTTTTGTCTCTCTCCGCTGTAACTACTCTCTAACCGCGCATTCACACACGCAAGGCATCATTCGCGATTATTTCTTTATTTTTTTCACGGACGGAAATATGGACCGAACACAAACGAACACTCATGAATTCGCGTATGTTCATGTGACGTAACTTCCCGATCGGCATGTACTCTAGCAAACATGTCTCTTCTTTTAAAAAAAGATACAAGAGATCGCTTCGCATGTATGAATGCGCGGTATAAGTATACTTTTAGCTTTTTTATAAATAACTATTCAATAGTGAAATGTATTATGTCATGTTAAACATGAGTTTAGGTTATTTAACGTCAGACGTTTTTGTATTTGTTTGACTAGTCATTTTAGAATTGAGAATTATTATCATATAATACTTATTTAATAACATGATGCCGCTTCTTTATTCTTCAGAATGTAAATTTGGAATATTCAACGACATAGTATGCTAATAGCATAGGGTAAGCAACCTTTACCTTTTGACCGCCTCGTTGGTCGAGTGGCTAGTGTACGCGCCTAGCTACGCCGACCAACCGCGAGGCTCGGGTTCGATTCCCGACGGGGGCAGGCATTTGTGTGATGAACACTTAGATGTCTGCATTTCCGGGTCTGGGTGTTTATTAAATTTATTCTGGTTATCTATTTAAGTATTTCTATGTATTAGTATCGTTGACTCACACCCATTACACAAGCATATAATTTGCTTACTTTGGTGTTAGATTCAATTTGTGTAACTTGTCCAGAGATATTTATTTATTTTTTATTTAAACGTACCTCTTATCAAGTGATTAAAATACACTTATGACAGAACAAAAATCTATTACAAATTTATTGTAATGAAGCGGAAAATACTATTTCTATTAGAAATTTTAAAACTTTATGTTAAAAGTGTAACATTTAATTTAAAAACTGTTAATGTGTTTTATTTATTGTTTTTTTATAATATCAATAATTGTTACACAGAAGACTTTAACAGAACTCTCTTTATGAATCGTTCTAATACAGGTCCCAGCCACAACAAATGCACCTAAGATTAAATGGAGATGATAATTCAAGTACTAAAACTGTATTATGAATAAAATTAAGAGTAATAAGCACTATTCTCTCATTATGAACTATTATTATAGTACTTTCTTACTTACTTATGCCTGTAATTGGACCGTATTACGCAAAAAAGAACCAATCCACTAAATTATTTAACTTTATATAATTATAAATATAAAAGAAAAGCAAATAAGAAGTACTTAAATAAGACATTTGGGTGCTGACTGACATCGATACCAAATTTTAGGCTAATTGCGGGTTGGATGGTTTTCTCGTAATATGGTCAAATTAAGGTTAATTATTTTACAATTATTGGAATTTAGTGAAATTTTGTCCTCGCTTTGTTTGGTGTTAGTAAAATTTATTAAAAAAATATTGTTTAATTTCAAACTTGGAAACATAATTACATTAATTTTATTTTTGCCTCTGTGGTCTAGCGGTCCAGGTGTTGGACTTGACTGCATGAGGTCTCGGGTTCGAATCCCGGGTCGGCCAACAAAAAGGAAATTGGATTTTTCCAATTTTCTAATAAAAAAAATGTTGGTCGGGATTGGAAATGTGCCCGGTTGGCGATAGGCTTGCCACCTATCACATTGTGGGACTTATGCCCGATTTCACCAAGAGCCCCTATACTTTAGGGGACCTTTTAACGTTACTTACGGGACTGTTTCAATATAAAACCGTCCCCTAAAACACGTTAAAATGTCCCCTAAATATAGGGGCTCTTGGTGAAATCGGGCATTAGTGTCTTCGGCTAGTAGTGGATGCCCTGGTTGTGCCTCTGCCTACCTCTTCGGGGATACGGGCGTGAAGATACTTTTATTTTCTGAGACAACATTTGCAGAATCCTTTAAGCGGGTTGTTAGATCTAATGGGTAAGTCTACCCTCCAGACCAGAACACATTGCTAGTGTCATTGTGTTAGCATCCGTTACAAATAGGTAAAGCTATCCAGTCCAGCCGCAGCATAGTACTCTACCACCAGTAGTATTGTTGGTAATAATCAATTTAACCGATGCTGGTCTTTTAAAATATATCTGGCAATTAAATTGTTCTATTCTGGGTCTTAGAAAAGCGTATCAAGAGTTATCCAAAAGGAATAACTTTTGACTATCTATAATATAAAAATGTATAGCTAAATGTGTTGGTAAGCGCATAACTTCCGAATGACTAGACCGATTTGGCTGATTCTTTTATTACTGTGAATGTAATTATCAGGAGAAGGTTTTTATAAAGAGAAGAACCGGAAAAGTTGCAGGGAAAATGGGAAAAATAATACTTTATTCTTTCCCATACTGAACGGGTGAAACGAAGTTCGCCGGGACAGCTAGTTAGTAATAAGATCTGAATAAAAGCCTGGCGATAGGTTTGCATCCTATCATATTGGAGGACAAAGAATACCTGCCAATCGCGGGTTAGACTACAGAGGCATATTGGCGTGATGATACTAATACCGCGACTGTAACTAGGAAGACTAGTTAGTACTGTTACTACAAAGCCCTAATGCCAGTGCTCGCCACTGACCTCTTCCGGTTAAGTATAGGATACCCAGTCGAGTTGTGCTAGCAGTTAACATATCAGATGTTACTAAGAAACTATCATAACATGCATTTCAATAGCTTTTGCCGAGAATACGCCGTGTATACAACAAAGGTAAGTTTGTAAATCGGTTGAAATTGTTATCTGCTTACCTATTCCCTAAAGCCGGGTACTCACTAGCGAGCTGTAACTGTAACTGTTGCATTTACTGTAACTGAAAAACATGATGTGTACGTTGTTCGCAAACCTGCTACGAGCGGTACGCGTGCGGTTTGCAGCGAGCCGATGTCAACGTACTCATTTCTGAACGCGTAACGTTGCACGTAACTGTAACCGTTACTGTTACCAAAACATAGTGTGTACGTGGTTCGCGAGCCTGTGACGAGCGAGCCGAGGATTGTCGGTTTTTGCCGCGGATCAAAGGGCGCTCGCAGTGCGCTCGTGGACGTCATGAGGAGAGTTGTTGCTAGAAGCTACGAACCAGCTGTATTTGCGAGTTATTATATTAGTCTTTGAATTAATATTCCTTCGTCATCATGAATGAATATTCGGTCAGAGGATAAAAGTCTTTTGCTGATAGACGCCTACAGGCATCTATAAGTAAGTATGCTGCACAGGCGAGAGACACTTCGTCCGACATCGTGGATTTACAAACCAAAACTGAGGGCAGAGCAGGCCTCTCCGTTCGTTACTCCCCGTACACACTAGAACCTCGTTACTGTATCCGTTTGGTTACAGTTACAGCTCGCAAAATGAGTACACTCAGAGAAAGCGTTCTGGCGCCGTCGTGAGCCGTAATTGTAAAAACGTACACACTAGAACCTCGTTACTGTATCACGCATGGTACAGTTACGGTTCCCTAGTGAGTACCCGGCTTAAACCAACACGATAGAACTGATGTGACGGTAGAAATTTAAGATAAATATAAAATCTGGAGTCACCCAATCGATACCAATGGATTTCGGTACCTGCTGTAAAAAACTAGATTTTTTAGTGTGTAATAAAACACAGAATAATTTTCATTTTTATTGAAGACTTAACATACACTTACAACCAACACATTTGTTAAAAATAAATATTTATTATCCTAGAGCTTGAGATTGCCACGAATAGAGCATACAATAAGCCGAAAATTGACACCACAATAAAACCGGACTTAAAAACCGGGTTTAAAAAACCGGGTAATCATATTAGTTGTCTACATTAAATAAGTTACAAAATGAAACAGGGCATAAACTTGCATAATTCAACTACAATAGTGCATACGAAAATGACGGGTTTATAATACATGGCAAGGAACCCGCTTTTTTGCAATACAACAGGGCATAACTTACTCTGATAATAATAACGAAACAGCATAAAAAACCTGAGTCTTTGCAATCATAAATAAAAATTGGGTGATTCGAACAAAAATCTACTTATTTTGCTTCATTCAGTCCTAACATATTCTAACGTTATAAGGAAATTCGTATCAAAATGAAAATCGTAATTTTGTGTAATGTATTTGTATTTGGTGCACAATAAAGAGTTATTATATGTGTTATTAAAGGGATAACGACTAACTTTTTTAATTGATTGAAGTGAACCTTTACATTACATTTTTCTGTTACGTTCATTGATCTCTAGTGAGGCTCCACCAAAAAACTACTGTATGTTATCGCCGAATCCCATAAGTGTGTTCGTGATTTAGACGGCAAAGCCTCAAGCCGCAGACAGTGCTTGCAGTTTTTTTCAAGATGAACTTATGTTACGCTTCAAGAAAAATGAACACATAAAGTTTCACTTTTTACGCAAGTACACCAATACACACACATTTTTATAAGTATCAGAATAAAGATAATTTCAACCGTAATTCCAACGTAATTCAAAGATCAGTAAAATTGACAGCAAAACTTACCGTCTAAAGTTCGAAACATACTATCTGACGTTGCTGGCGGACGCAACTTACAGGGTAAGTATCTAGATAATGAAAGTACACTTAGTACACAAAGAGCCTTGCAAACTATCGGACGTAAGTCGCGGACGTGAAATTGAACGTTCGGATGTTCGAAAGATATCTGGCACGCTGGATATTTATGCCAGCCGAAAGCGTCCACAAACGGTACAGGACTTTGTCAGTCGCGGCTGTAAGCCGCATCCGTCAGCCACGTCCAATAATGTTTCCAACCTAACAATAGCAGTAGTCCGATTTGACAATCAAAGAGCACATTTCACGACGCGTCTTACACCCCGCAGCGGCCGCAGGTGTTTGCGGTAGATTTCAAAATGGAAGTAATACTTTAATTCAACTAATTCTTTTTTTCTTGTTCTTTCTTTTCTTTTAATTCTTAGGGTAATACAACCTTTCACAACTATATAACTATAAAAAGACGGGCAATGGTGGTGATTCTGCTGTTCACAAACTAAACTTATTCTAGATGCATGCTATCCTTCTCAAATAAAACAAAAACAAAAGAGATGGAACAGTTTAGACACGGCTGATGCTGATTATGTATCTCAGTTGACAACTCAAAATGGAAAAGTGTACATCAAATAGCTGTCAAATGACGTCATTTGTGTTTGCTATCTCTATTGTATTTCTGTTGGCCACTGGAGATAGCAGATACAAAGCACGTCATTTGACAGTTATTCGATGTACACTTTTCCATTTTGAGTTGGCAACTGAGATACATAATCAGCCCCCAGATTGGTGCAGACGTGTCTAATCGTGATGTTTTTAATCAACATTTTCCGAAGATAGATTAAACGTCTGTAGAAATGTCGTCTACGGTACAATCTGACAGCACTAAAAGTGTTTTGTCTCTTTCTATTACTTTCGATGAAAGAAGATAGCAATAACTTAAAATTTGTTTAGTGAGTGCGCAACAAAATTACCTCCATTATCTTTAATATTCGAATCAGACTTGGCAGTCACACTCTTTAAAAAAGTCCCGAGAAATAAGACTAGCTTTTTTAACCTGAAATTCCAGTTACGTTATACTTTTTTATGTCAATAAGTTACTTGACCTTGTTTAGTGAAAACGAGCCAACTCAAAAGTAGTCCAAAAATAATCTATGCCGAAGACTACATAATAACAATATTTTAGTCTATATCTTCTTAATGAATAAGATATGAATAATAATATAGTAAATCTAAGTTTTTTTACAATAAATATTTTAATGTACTTATTAAAATTTACCTATTATTTAAAATAAAATTATATACCTAAATCTAGTAAATGTCAATTGTTCACATGCGTTATAAAAATAGTGATGGTTTTACACCTAGCAACGCCTCGACCAATCAAATCTATTTATTCATCCATTCATTTCTAATATCTTCATTTTGATTGGTAGAAAACAGTGCTAGGTTGATAATGCAATTAAATTATACTCAGTTTCAATATATTCTAAATTCGAATCCTCGAGTAAGCATTCCTGTAAATTTTGTTGAAGCTTTTGCACTAAGAATATAACCATACATTAAACAAAGGAAAATATCATATTTTTAAGAAATTATAAAATTAATATTAATCTACATTGATACTTGACTAAAAAGATTAATATAAATTAAGTACATATTTTGTTTAAAAAAAAGTTTTTTTAAAGCGGTTAGGACAGACATTCTACAACATATATACATATAACTACTAGCTTCCATCCGCCATTTGTCCGCGTGTACTAATCACAACATTGGTGCTCCGCTCTTGTTAGTCTTAGCGTCATGATATATAGCTATCTTCGATAAAGATTTTGAAGTTATACTTCTTTTGGCGCGTCAGGAAAAAATGGTGAGGGTAAATTTTAACGATGCGCGCGCACACCGTCACGAAAAACCGACATGATGAAGTTAGCTATAGATAACATTTTAGTTTTTTGTGATATTTTTATTAAATATTAAATAAACTTTATTTAACTAAATAATGCATTATAATAAAACTTTTAATGTATTAAATACCTCTTTTCTATGGTTAGTGTCACTTTGTTTACAAATGTAAAATAAGGCAAAAGATAAAATTTTTAAAACGATTTTTATCTTATTACGCCGAAGAAGTATAACTTCTAACGCGTGTACATAAATAAGTACACACACATTTTTTGTTCAAATTGGACCTATTTTGAATCGTGAAAACAAACTCTTTAGCTTTATGATATAGGTATAGATACCTGCTTGGTAAAAATATGAACAATGGGTAAATGGTTTGTGATAGTAATGCAATCCAACGCACAATTATTTCAAACATTATATCTAATCACTCTTTGCCAAAATGGTCAAAAATATGGTTACTTTATTACTATAAAACAAAGGGAATTAAAAAATTAAAAGAAACACTTCTCAATTAAATTTACATATTTTTTTTAATTTTGTTTCATTTTGTGAGTTGGATCAATCTTGCTTAAAAGGATTTTAATATAAAATATATATTTACATTAAACATTTTCATCACTTTCTTCGTGCTCGGTATAACTTTGCACATACTTTAAAAATATTCATTTAACCTTGGAAAGGAATTGAACCCGCAACTTTCATCTTTCACTGACGCGACTCTGACATTTGAGGATTCAACTCATACAATGAAATGTTTAAACGCGTTCATATTAGCAAATTAAATTCATATTTTGTAACTTTAAATGAAGTTTCTTTTAGGATATTTTAATTTAATGTATTTATCAGTGCCTGAGATAACTTTTTACAAATGAATGATAGTAAAGAGCACGTTTAGCAGCCGGGTGCGCAGGCGAGGTCGAGCGAGTCCCCGAGCTCGGTGGGGGCGGTGAGCCGGTGCCGGAGCGCGAACGCTGCCAGCACCCGCGCCACCTGACGGACAAACCTTTCGTCTCAACACACATGCATTATTTAGTAGTACTGTACATACTACTATTTAAATTATGCGCTTCGGCTTTACACCTTTTACTCTTTTTACACTTTATACCTTTATTTTTAAATAGACTGACCCTATCTAAAGGGGATTGAACTTTTGTGTATGAAGCCTGGCTTAGTGCCAGGCTGCCATTTTGTATTTTTCTTCAAAATGGCGGCGCACGTAATTCTTACAAATATGGATAGCACACACTTGTACAAATAAAAAAGTATCAAGATCAACATTTATCCTAAATCGTCATGTCACAGAGCTTTTAAAAAAAAAGATCGATGGCGAGTACTCAATTACCTCATAGAAATACGAGGGTCAAACTGAAAGTTCTTAGAAAATCAAAAACTAAGCATTCTAGCAAGTTATTAGTTTTATTATAACTTTTCAAAATAGCGTCCATTTACATCAATACATCGCTGCATTCGATGGAACCATTGAGAAAAGCACCTTGCCCACTCGGCCTTAGGGGTCTCTTCGACGGCGTTTTGGAACGCAGCCACTGCTTCTTCGGCGTCCATAAAATGTTTTCCTCGAAATTTTCATTTATTTTCGGGAATAAATAAAAATCGCAGGGTGCGAGGTCGGGGTTATACGGCGGGTGACCCAGTAATTCCACGTCTGAGGTCGCCAAATAGTCGATCGTTTGCCTG
>NJDD01002969.1:191491-208696 GCA_002245505.1 Calephelis nemesis
CTCCTGGGCCCCAACGCCCCCAGTTCGCTGGTCTCCCCACTAGTGTACTCGTCTACCTCGTGAGTTGCTAGCTCGCCAGTAGCACAACTGTTTATTGAGGGGTTATACCATTTTAACACGTTTAATACGAGTAAATAGTTATGTAATTGTGCAACAGAATCTTAGAACGAAATTTTCACCCAAATCAAAACAAAGGATTAAATTAAAACTTCATACACTTATCAATAACAATACAAGATTTCAGGATCAGTAGCGGTACCAAGAGGCAGTTTTAAATGGAAGCAAAAATTACATATGAACAAATTGTTCCTCAATCAAAGATCTACAAAAAAAATCCATCATAACATAATATATATTTGTGGAACAAAGTTCCTTACGGCAGGCTTGGAGTAGATAGGGAATTTGCTGCGCGGCCGAACTGAAATAAATATAATAGTAAAACTATAAGAAAAAGTGGGTGGAATAAAACCGTTAAAGGAGACGTGCGCAGGCGCGACAGTTGTATACACAAGCGAGTAGTATATAATACCTTTCTCTTTACCCCTCACTCTACCCCGCCATTGTCTTTTCACTATTGACACCATTATCTTTTTTGTAAATGGATTCACTAAAACGATTTTTCGTGACAATTAAATTTTAAAAATAATGCATTATTTGCAAGTGTTTCTATAAATATATTATTTTTTATTCATCACAAGTGTTGACTTTTGAACAAAATTGCTATTGGCATTATTTGATTTTAAACACGGTTCACACACACACACACAAAAAAACTTACTTTACAATTTGGCTGGGCATTGACACTCGGGCGGATTCGATGTTCCTCACTTGACCACTCCTTACACTATAAATAGAAAAATGACACATTACTACAAATATAAGACAAACTGAACGCCGAATTTTAAATTTCTTTAAAGTGTTGTGGAAGAAGCCCGGACTGTCGTTTTTCTTATTGGAAGATAGGATAACCAGTGGGTGCTAGAGACATAGGATGCTGGTCACTAGATTATGAGATACCACTATGAGAGTTACATTTATGGTGTCTAACATAACTATATTATATATAACTAAATACCTTACTTTCATTTTCATTTCTAAAATGGAAAAATGACTGAATGTTAACCAACTATCCAAGACACATACTTTATTGTTATAGCATTTGTTATTCCAGATATTACCATTTGTTTATAGTTATGGATTGTTGGATAAATGTATAGTTTCTTTTAGCCCTTACTTATTAATACCCTTTTACAGCAAAGCTAAGTTAAGCTAACAAATGGGTTTTTGATGGCCAAACTCAGGGTAAGATATTAAAGTTGGTGATCTTACCCTGAGGTTGGCAACGCACATTTAACATTTATAGTATTTATAAGCATTTATTTGCCTGATGGTAAATTAGGAAATTTATATGATGAGATATATTAAATAGCCATTGGAAACTGTCTAGCTAGTAGGTAGATAATCTTGACACTGTCTTTTTTTTGGCCATCACTCAAGAACTTTGTAGTCAGTTTAAAAAAAAGTTTTGCCTTACCACCACTCTATGGCATGTTCGATACTCCTGAAGTGTGTGGGTCTACTTCTCAGGAAACTCTGCATACTGGCAAGAGCCTCCATCGCAGTACCTTAAATAACAAATGACCACTTTTGAAAGATTATTCAACAAGATCATCAGATTATTAGCTGAGTGGAAAACATTATTAGCCTGAATCACATTCAAACAATCAAATTTACACTTACATATTTGAATAAAAAGTGATAATTCTTACTAATAATTATCTTAACATATGGACAGCTTTGCAAAAATAAATCACTACACAACTAGTTCAAAAAATCGTCAAAATCTTCCCCTGAGTAACAAAAACTATCAATATGTTATTACTGGAAAAACACTTAAAAAAAATTTAAGTAGTACAAGACCTTATAAGTCTTGATTTATAAATTTATTTCGACATAATATTTTATCTTAATAAATATTATGATAATCTTCATAAAGAAACTAAGTATCATTTGAAATTACCATGAAGTTTGGAGAAAAACAAGATACAATAAAAAATGTAGTTAATAAAATATGAGCAATCAAATCAACTAACATTAGTATATTTTAATTATTTACACAAATATATAAATTTATTTCATTGAAAAATGAATATACAAATTTATAAAAAATTATATATCTCATCTTGAGTGACGTTAGGTTGTGTACATTTCTTACCATTAAAAAATCCATCTTATGGTTTACTTTCATACAGTACTAGCTGTTACCTGCAGCGTCGCCCGCGTTTTCGCAGGAACTTGTTGTGCAATCGGGAATAAAAGTATCCTATAAACCAGTTCACAATCTATGTGTTTCAAATTTCAGACAGATTCATTCAGCCATTCGTGCGTGACAGAGTTACAAAAATACACACATCCTTACAAACTTTCGCATTTATAATATTAGTAGGATAGGATAATCACACAAACAAGGTTTCTAACAGCCTAAATATCTAACTATTTTTGCAATCAACTAATGAGATAACACAGATGTATATTTTAAAAATAGCTGGATCAAGTCCAGTAAAAAATCTGTATAGTATTCAACACATATAAATTTCAAAAAGTTATTAAATTCCTACCTTCAACAACATCAATCACTGCTACACCTTGCACAAATGGTTCCAGTTTAGGAGAATGTGCTGCTCTGACTGCTATAGCACCTCCCATTGAGTGACCAAGTAGAATAATAGGAGGCATTTCATCTCCAAACAATTTATGCAATACATGTTCCACATCTCTGCGGGTATAAACAAAACATTTGATTTAAAGATTTGCCTGTCATGAACAGTAAAATTAATAATTTGTTATGAGTTTTTGAGTGCTACTTGTATTAATTATATTATTATAATATTTAATCAACAAGCAAACAAGTTAGTTTTGCAGTTAATTACTTGAATAAAGATCTTTATCAGATTTGCTTTTCATAAAATAAATTTTTAAAAATTTTAGAAAAAAAGTTCACCACAAATTTTACTACAAGCCGCGCACTTAAAGAATGGGATTGAAAATGGCCGCTCGTCGAAGCTGTACCGATAGCATGTTTGCTAACGAAATAACAAATATTAGCATAAAAATAACGATCGTTATTGCTAATATTATATTGTTTTTGAATATTAATTTATGGGGAGCTGGGTTTATTATAATTATTAATAACATTCAATACACAAAATGAAATGTTTATTAGGTATTAGGTACATTAAGATGTTTATTTCAAATAAAAAAAAGTTGACAAATATAATAAAACTAGAACTTAAGCCTAAGTTCTCTTACTAGTGCCTTCACCAGGATCTTCCAGAAATTCGACACCTGACATAGCTTCTTCATCTTCATCTATGGATTCCAACCATCCATCGTCACTTTCGCTATCGCTGTTTAGCCCAACACTGATGATAAAATCTTCAATTTCGTCTTCATTCGAAACCTCCCTTGTCCAATAGTCTTTTTCTAACCGCTTCACATGGTTGACTTCTTTTTGCCAGTCGTCTGCTGTTATAGAAGCAATGGCTTCGCGTGTAAAGCCCTCTAATTTTTTTTCTAGCTGATCAACATTTTTTTCAGCCACTCGTTGTTTTATTAGATTCCACACATACTCTATCGGATTTAAATCGCAATTATATGGTGGCAATCTTAGCGTTTTGTGACCGTGATCAGCTAGAATTTTGTCAATAGCATAGTCTTTATCTGGTTTATACCTTTTTACTATTTCGAGCAGTTCAGCTTTAGTGTAGGACTGGTCAAATGATATGTCTTTTTCAGTCAACCATTTTTGTATATCAGCTTTACAGTTTGCTATTGTGGGAGGTTTATTTTGTTGCATGCTGTGGTAAGGTGCGTTATCCATGACGACAATGCTATTTAAAGGGATATTTGGTATTAACTTTTCTTTAATATATTTAGTAAAATTCTCCCCATTCATCTCATCATGGTAATCACCTTTCTTGGATTTCGCCTTAAATATTAAATCTGCGCCCTTTACAAATCCATTTTCTGATTCGGCATGAACAATGATCCACCTCTGACCTGGACTGTCATTTTTTCGGACACCTTTATCGGTGGTAGATTGCCAACACTTTGAAACAGTGTAGTGCGCGTGTATCCACGTCTCTTCCAAATAAATGACTGGTTTTTTATCAGAACCTAATGCGTCATTGCGACGGATACGACGAAGATACTTAGCCCTCCATTCTTTAATATTATTCCTTTCCAAGAGTAAGGATCTATTCTTGTTACATTTTTTAAATCTAAACCCGAGTTTGTTTATTAAAATTTTTCGTAGTGTTGTGTTTGATCCTACGAAATCCAAATCTTTTTTAGGTGAGGCTAATATTTTGTTTAATGTAGGGACTTCTTTTCGGACATCATAGATAGAGGAGACTATCCCTCTAATCCCCGTCAACATAAAATTGTCCACTGGAACTCTAGTGTTCTTTTTTCCTCTTTGCCCCTTGGTTGGCGTACTTAACTGCTTTCCTTGTTGCACCGCTTGATCACCTACAAAAAAAATATTGTAATCATAGTCCAATAAAAATAAATATCTACCATATACAAACACATATTTTGTTAACTATCTGCTTTTTATCGCTTACAATATTGTTGATATAATATGTGTACATATATGTTTACTTTTGGGCGGACATAGTTTATTTATAGTATAGGACATAGATTTTATTGAAAAATATGAAAAAGCATATAATTTAATCAATAATGCTGTAGAAAGATAGAAATATATGATGCTTACCTTCTTTTTTAATTCGGGAAATAGTATTCTTAGACAACCCTGTTGCCATACATGCTCTTGCGTTACTATATTCCAGAGGGTGGTAACGGCCGGTATTTTTCTCCTCCTCAAAATATTTTATGACGTTGTAAACGATTTTTCGTGCATCGCTATGCAGAATCTTGGCCCGTTTATGCTCCATTACAAACACAAACGTTCAATAGCAACAAAAACATAATAGTTATAACAAAAAACTTTAACAAAAACAATAACAAGAAACTAATAACAATTTAACAAAAACAATATACTATAACAATGAAACAAAAATCTATAACAAACTCAAACAATGTAGTTACGTCTTAGCTCACAGAATAGCGAAACCGGACTGAGCATAGAACACTAATATCCGAGGATCTTTTGACAGTTCTCGTGGATAATAACGGTTACTTTTTTTGTGTTCATTACATGCGAGTGTGAGTATAGACGGCAATAGTGTGTAAGCGAGAGGCGACTACAGCCGCCGCCATCTTCGGTCCCATTCTTTAAGTGCGCGGGTTGTAGATAAAATTTTTGCTACTGATTTTTTGGCTAGTTTTTTTATTAAGATGAGCAGTCATCTGACAGTCACTGTATATTTATTATAGGGTTCTGTTTCAGCTATTGGTATAAAAATTAGATTAACAATAAATATGAAACATTTTTCATACATAAATATACATTACATACCTGACTAGTGTATCTATATTAAGATCATCTGGATCTTTTGCTTTAGTTTCTCCATGACCACGTATGTCCATAGATACAACTTGGCAATGTATCATATTTGTGATTTCTTCCTAGCAATTAAATATAAAGATATATGGTATAAATTAATTAGATTTTTCAAGAGAACACTTTGTTCAGAATTCACTTATAATACATAATTTTTAAACTATAAATAATAGATACATTAAAATTTAATTCATAAATATTTAATATAATATTATTGTGATTTCTAATTCATAATAATAATTATGTTAAAAAACCGACTTCAAAACAAAAAAAGAATATAATTAATATTAAATAAAGATTTAATATTAATTATCTACTACTATAAATAAAGATTTAATATTAATTATATACTATCTATCATTTATGTGTTAATAACCAATAGGTTTGAAGTTGATTAAAAAAGCAGTAAAATATCAAGCAACAACATATCAGTTTATAAACAAATGTAAGTGAATATACCTACTGTAAATAAAGCCCAACTTAAGCCAGAATAGCCACCTCCGTGAAGTGTCACAATCCGAGGTCTCAGTGGATGGTCTGGCTCTGGAGAAGTGTACACTCTGAAAACACCATCTTCAGTCTCCAAGTCTACAAATTTGTCATAATAATTCTTCCATGATAATGGAGTGTAATCCTTTCGGCGCCCTGAACCAAAGGGTGCTAGTCTAAAAGCAAATAATTTCCATTAGTAATATTGTTATAATTTTTTTATTAGTCCATTGATGTAATGGCAATTAATTGCAAATGGCTTCTGAAATAACGTAACAAATACTCTGTTAAAATCAATACATTTAAGGTCCATCATTAATAATTTAAAAATAAACAATACAAATAAAAAACTTACTTAGATACCCCAGACGTTCTGGGCATCTTTGGAGGCAATTTAGTTTTCATAATGCTTTTTTGTAATGCTGACATACTGTGTTGTATAAACTATGAGTAGCTTCTTTAATTATTTTAAACAATAATGATATCTTTTTGAAACATCCCCCGGTATTTATCGCTTTTTAAACAAAAATAGGTTTAGGTTTCTAAAATTTGACAATTAGTATCAAAATTTGTATTTTGTAAATTTATAAATAACAGTATGTCAATGTCATCGAAAATGACATTTGACAGAAAACAGTTAATTTTTTCTTTAGATTTTGGCATTCGAGTTAGCATTTTGCCATAAGTCAAATAGAAATTTATTTCAATTTGCCAAGGCATGAAATTGACCAAGGATTAGATTCTACACTTCTTATCGACGGTGCTTGGTGGAATTCCATTCTTGATGTAATTTATTTAGAAACACTTGTACTTTCCACAATATATATTGTGGAAAGTACTTTTATTTTCGGTATTTCGAGATGTTTTTTGTTGTACAATGTGGTATTTTGTCATTTTTACCAAAGGAGTTCGATTTATTTTATTTTACCATTATAAGAATAATTAAATTTAATTTGATTTAAAAGTTTCAAACATTTATTAATAGTAGAATTATAGAATTATTAGAATAGATATATTAGAATAGACAACATTAGTAGTACTTAGTTAAGGGAAAAATTTCCCCATTATTGGGGTAAAAACCTAACGTGTCAACCCAGTCAATTCAAATTTGCTTACTAATGTTATCACTCAGTATTTTTTTATTTAAATACCGTCATTTTTGAGGATGACAATTAGACGGTATTATTTTCAACAAAACTTCAGTTGTTATATTACCCAGGGGGGTTACCTATGCTCTTGTAACAGTATTATTTCAATAATACTTATTGTCATTGGAGAAAGGCAACCTTATAATAAAGTTGACAATAAAGGTGGACATTTAGTAAGATGGAAATAATACTGCTATAGGCGTTCATGGAAGGGCACCTGATGATGCTTGTATAGCGAAACCGGTTGGATAAATCATAAAAATAAAAATAATAAAATATGTTGTGGAAAGTACAAGTTTTTCTAAATAAATTACATTTAAAATCGGGATTCAATTATCTTTTAATTAATCGAAAGTCGTCAATAAGTCATGTCAGGGTCTTGGGTAAGGCGGTGACCTCATTAGTCAAGCTCATGTAGTGAGATTTGGCTCAACGAGGAAATACACGATATGCTAATTTCTTCATGATAATTTCGATACTTTCACTGAAAAAAATGCACAGCAAACAGCAATACAAGCTTGTAATCTAGGCGCGAACACCATTTACGTTATTACGTAATATACGTGATATTTCACATGTGTTCATTTTTACTTGGAGTCCATATATCTCTGTTTCAAATCGTTTTACTAAAGAAATATTTGCGAATCTATGAGAACAGAAATTTAAATAAATATTATAAGTAACATGACAGAAAAATCTAATGAGTTTAGCAGTTGTATTTAAAATGTCTTAGAACAATAAATAAATCAACCAAAAGAGTTACATATTCAATATTCATTATTTAAACATATCGAAAATGGAAATGTTAGAAAAAATGTGATTTATAAACATAACGATTAAATTTAGTATTAAGTATTCATAAAAAATAATATACCAAGCACATCTCAGCCAGAAATGTGTTTTGTGTAACTTTATTTTGAAAACAGCCATTGACATTCATCGATGTTAAGGACATCACCGCTTTATCAAGCCCTAGCGTAACTAAACAATTTACTATTTTATTTAATGTCTTGGCTAATTCTGTTTAAATTTGCAAAATACACTTATACAAAACAATGCAAATAAATATGTTGTAAAATCCCTATTTTGGGCAGTTCAATGTAAAAAATTGACAAAACATAGTTCTAAATATTTCAACAACAAAAAATGTGAACATGCGAAACGTGTATTTATTGGGATTGATATGTTTTGTAACATCATAATATTATGTGTTTACAAAATATGATACCAATTTTGTACGTAATTTTTTTAATCGTTAGATTATTAAAATATAAATTCCAAAATTTCACAGCGACCCAGTATGGATTTCTGGCTCCCATTCTTGATCTTATACATTCTAAATCTATGCTCTCTATGGAATTCTAGTATTTTTAAGTACCTATTTCAAGTTTTTACTATTTTTATTTTTTAGCGATTTTTTTTCCTAGTTGGCATTACTTTCATAGGGTGTCAACTTTCAATGTTAATGACAGACAAATGACATTAATAACGTTTTATTATTATCGTTCAACACACTAAATAATAATATTATTTCTTGTTTCTGCAAGCAAGATTTTATATTGTACTGAAAACTAAATACTACAGTCTTAAAACTGTATTTCTTCCAAGGTTTTTTATATAGGAAAAGTGGTTTATAAATGTTATTACATAAAAATGGATTTCAGTCGAATATGTCGAATCTGTCTGAAACTTAAGCAAATATCAGTTTATTATGATATTTACACTAGTTATTATGTTAAAAGGAAGACTCTATATTCAGAAATGCTGTCGACATGCACCAAAATAAAGGTATACGTCTATTTTCCCAAGTAACGAAATGTTGACAATCGTTTTTATAAATTTACTGTTCTGTTTTTCTTACTAGCCTTACGACGGAGATGGTTTACCTCGTCTGATTTGCAAGGAATGTAGTCGACAATTAAAACGTACCTATGCTTTCAACTTACAATGTGAGGAAAGTGAAAAGATTTTAAAAACCTGCTTAGAAGAAAAACCTACAGAAATTAATATTGATGTAAAATATGAAGATTCCATAGCAAACCTGGTTAAAAATGAGGGCTTAGAAATAAAACACGAAAATGATGACGCCTTTGAAGAGGATAAAGGAGCATTTAATGAGTATCTTAAATCAGGTAAGAATAATTTTAGGTATTGAAATGAAACTACTTCTTACTGTTTAACAATAAGTATCAATTTGCTGGATAAAAATATTAAAAAAAATAAACATCAATAAATGATTATAACAAACATGAAAAACAGATGAATGGATATTATTATTGTTTATTATTCAATTTTGCACCAAAACTTAAGTTTTTATAAGTATTGGTTTTGGTATTCACCAACAGTCTTGCATTTCAGCTTATTTTATTCCTTTCATAAGTATTTGTTATCGGCTGTCTCGTGAAAGAAAATAATTAAACTTTTTTTCTATAGAAACAGCTTCAAACACAGAAATGAAATGTAATGATGCAGATGACTGTTGGGATGCAGAAGATGACAACATTTTGCTTGGTGATATTAAATTACAAAAAGGGGATGACAATTTTGGTAATTATCTAGTACTAGCAGCTTCCTATGCTTTTGCTAGAGTAATTTCTGTTGTAATCTGTACAACAAATCAAACAAGAGAAAAAGATTATCTTTTTGTGATATCTGAAGGCAAACTAGCAGACAGATTTCCTGACGGTAAGAAATTCGCACCGCCTAGAGAAACCAAACGTGGTAATAATGCATTGCCAACCCGAGGCGGGTATCTTAAGCCTGGAGTAAAAGTAAGTTTAAAGGCTACCACCTAGTAAATTCAATTAGTCTAACCATGTTTGATACAGTAATAGATAATTAATTTTATCTTAATCGCTACATAGTATAAAACAAAGTTGCTGTTTACTGTCTGTTCCGATTAGATAGTTAAAACTATTAAAAGAACCTGAGGGATTTTGATGCAGTTTTTTAACAGATAAAGTGTTTCTAAACGATAGTTTATATGTTTGATAACATAGAAGTTTGTTCACCCATGCAAATCATAGATGGGCTGCAAATCATAGAACAAAATCTATAAATATTTTTAAAACAAAACAATGATCTCTACATTTGTAAGACCCAAAAGGAATAGAATGGAACCCAAAAAAGGGTTATTAAAATGTTTGTAGGTTTGTCTGTTTATTTGTTCACTTTTGACACAAAAACATCTGAATTAATTTTTTCTGAATGTAGTAGCTTATAGTAGTAGTATAGGGAAATCTTATGTTCGCATACTTACCTCAACATGTGTTTTGAAGTTGGGCAGGTAGTTTAAACAACTATGTTTGTAGTATTATATTAAGAAGGCTGGATTAAGTTGAAACTTCATGCCCTTTTCAAGGGCTAGAACAATATAATAATTAAAAAAAATCAGAATCTTCAGGATCTCTGCCAAACCCAAATATTCTTTTTCAGAACTTTTGTCACACACAACATAAACTTATATTAATGCAAATTTTTTTTACCACAAAATTGTTCCGCATCAATATTTCTAAAAAAGACAGAGATAGCATATAGACATCACTATCATTTTAAGGTTGACTCTTTAAAACCCTTACAGTAATTAATAGAGGTTTAAAATAATGCATTGCTTGTGAAGGTGCACTTTGTGTGATAAAATGTCTTAATCACAATTTGGTAATTAAATAAAAATAATTTCTAATCACAATTTTTTTTGGAATATTGAGTTTTCCCTTAAATCTAAGCTTCCTCAGCTCTCACATGATTAATTTGCAGTTTTTTCTCAGTTCTTGGCTCCGTTTGGATCTTGGCTTAGCTAATTCTTTTAATATTTGTGAATCTTATTGTAATAATCGATCTAGTAGTTTTTCTGTCCTGTCGTAATAGAATTCCATGAATGTAAAAATAATTATTATTTAAGTTTTAACATTACCTACGTTGGTATACCTTAAAATATATATTTCAATGCACAAATGCAGCTCTGATGACATTATTAAAATTTTAAGGTATTATCTAAACATGTTTGTTACAATTTGCAGATATTGTTGCAGAGGTGACAAATGGTGGTTCTATTGTGGCTAAAAAGAAAAGGGGTAGAAAGAAAAAAGGTAAGAGTTACAGAAAGATATAACACAATTTGCGCAAAATTTAAATACAATTCTGGTCAAGTTCATTTTGTACTCTTGTGCAGGTACAATTGAGTGCAAGTCATGTTTTTTTATATAGTTTACCATATTAGGTATTTAAACTTTATAGATATACACCCTTACTAATAAAACTTATGCGCCCGTTGATCTTGTGTGTAACTTTACTTTTGCCCACAAAAAATGAAGTTACACACCAGATCTACGGGGTATTATTATAAAACAAAAATTCTTTTCTTTTTAATGGAAATGAAAACAAAAAATAATATATTTAAGGTACATTGTAAGTTACTACTAAAATGTTACAGAATACCAAAATGGGGAAATTGAGAAGCCAGAAAGTAAAAGACCTCATCAGTGTGATGTATGTGGTAAAGTGTTAAGTACAAAAAGTAATTTGACTGCCCATAAACTGTGTCACACAGAGCTAAGGCCGTACAAATGTCAAGACTGTCCTGCAGCGTTTAGGTGAGCTATGTTTTCTTTATTTGCCAAACACAAACAACTCATGCCAAATTGGAAAAACCAATTTTCTTTTTGTTGCCCGACCCGGGATTCGAATCCGGGACCTCATGCAGCCAAGTTGCTTGTTCCAATATTGGGCGATTTTTCGACTAATGCTAGAATTGAAATGGAATTTGTCTAAAAATATTTCTATGCTTCTCTTCCAGAGGCCACAGTGCTCTGTTCCAACATAAAAAGATCCACTCCGGTGAAACCCCATACCATTGTGAATACTGTCCTAAAAGGTTCAGCAGGAGGACTGGCCTTATTAACCATATACGGATGCATACAGGTATGTTTTTATCAAAAATTTAGTATGCATATAATTGAAGGCACAAGTCCAAGGCTACTTTTCAAAAACCAACCCCCAAAAGTTGTGTATAAAAATTAATCCCTATTTCCCTTGGCCGTCACCCATGAACTACAATTATCGTCAACAAAAGATTGATATGAAGAGAAAAACTGGAAAAATAGCAGGGAAATAGGAAAAATATATTAGTTTTTCCAATACAGCCCGTCAGATGCTTATATTCTTGTTATCATTTTGTGGCTTTTCGTATGATGTCGCCAATATATAAATAATCCAACACGTAGTTGGATAAAGCACGATTCGGTTTTTATTGAGATTATCCTTTAATTCACTACCTAAACAATCACAGACATACAAATAAAATATTGAATTGACTATCTGAAATAACACATAACTAAACAAGACTGGGACAATCAAATATTAATCTTTTTACCTTAAATTATAGATGTCAATATATTTTCAAACAAGACTTATGACGGGGGAATCAACAATATGTTAGCAAAGTCTTATGAACAGATCTTTTTTACTTTTACTTTTTATGATATTGGAAGGCAAACAAGCAGATGCATTTCCTGATGACAAGAAATTGAAGCTGCCTAGAGACACTAAAGGTTAAACTTGAGGCCGGGATGTTAGGATCCACTAATTTTGCTACTTCTTTTATTTAAAATACGTAGTTATTGTCAGGAGAAGGTTCGTATGAAAAAAAATTTCGGAAAATTGCAGGGAAAACAGAAAAAGCAATAATTGTATTTTTTTTCCAGACAAAGTATCGGTTGCTATTAATGTCAAGAGATACTATATTCGGCAAGTCGGCTAATATAGAATAAAAATGTCGAAATATTATATTAATTGTTATCTTTCCTGTGTTAAGGTGAGAAATTGTACAGTTGCGACATATGTTTCAAAAGCTTCATACAAAGCGCCCAGCTCTCCATACACATGAAGAGGCACAAAGGGGACAAAACCTACCTCTGTCAAGACTGCGGTAAAGGTATGTGGTGTTGTATTAGGACAATCAGAAAAGAAAGTGTTGCTTTTTCAATTTTCTATTAAAAAAAAGTTTGGCTCAGTATTGGTTTGCCCGGTTGGAGATAGGTTTTCCACCTAACACATCGTTGGATTTCATGTCTTCGGCTAGTCGTGGGTGCCCTGGTTGTGCCTTTGCCTACAGCTTCAGGAATATGGGCGTGAAGATACTTTTCTTAATAAGACAAACAGACGGATTTCCTGGTGGCAAGGAATACGGGTCGTCTGTCTGATACTAAGCGGTAATGCGTTACCAACCTGAAGTCGAATTGATAAGCCATTAGTCTAATACCGTTTGCTGGATACACTTCTCTCAACTGGGTCACGAGAATGGTGTTATAATTGAGGTACCAATCTGGTAGTGTCATTGCAAAAGTACCATCTAGCAAAAAACCAGCGCTCGTCTCTTAGTAACTGCGTGGTAGGAAAGCGGTGGACCGATATTCCTCAATGTAGGCTAGTGAATAGGAATGGTTTTTTAAATTTTAAGTCCGTGTCCGAACAAATTATGATATTTTTTATGATATTGGAAGGCAAACAAGCAGACGGATTTCCTGATAGTAAGGAATTCACGCCGCTTGGAGACACCAATGGTGGCATTGGTGCGTTGCCAACCTGAGACCGGGATATTAGGCCTCGAGTTAAAGTAAGTTTACCTGCTACTTACCCTCCAAACTGGAACACGTCAATGGCAAGCACTGACGTTATGGCACATCACTTTTTGTTTTCAAGTCACTAACCGACAACATACTCGAAAAAAGCGCAACGGATGAATAAGTCATGCCCACTCAACTCGTTCCGAAATATTTTTTAACATGTTGACACACTTCAAACTTTTTAATACGACAGGTTGTATAGTCTGCTACACACAAAAAAAAATTATTTGGATACACGAAGTTTACTTGAACAAACTTGAATTAAGAATGGAGCGCGGTAGACGACACCCTTTCGTGGCTGCGGCCATTGAGCGAACTTTTCAAAAAAAAGCCCTTTTTGGGCTGCGAGCAGTTGAACGGATAGGCATATCTCCTAAAGGTAATAGACAACCATCGCTTTAGACATCTTACACGTTTCTGATGACAGAGCACATTGCCGGTACGTTTAGAACACACGTGGTCTAATATCCGACCATAATACAGCTACGACCGGATCTTAGACCATGTGTCGTCTTCCCTTTCCTCCTGCGCGGAACACGAGAATGGCGGGTAATGACACTGTGGCAACCGGAATAAATTATGTGGTGGTAGCAATCCGAACAAGCTACCGCTAATCACTTTAAGAAATATTTATGACTGATGGAGCAATTTAACCGACCTGATTTATTACCACTATTAATTAACTGTTTACTGTATACAACAAAAATAACAGAATAAATTAAAACGAAATAAAGCTTTCTGATTTACAACACTGCGCGATGATGTCATCACATTCCGATGCTGAAATTGATAACATTCTACAGTAATCATGTATTTTAAAAAAATAACTTCATGTTTACTAATCGCATTTTATAAACTACTAGCTGCCTGTTCCGGCTTCGCTCGGATGGTAATTTTTTTTACCATAAATTGAGATATAAGCTATCCTATCTCTCAAGTTGGATCGAACTGCATATGGTGTGCGAATTTTATTATAATCGGTTAAGTGATTTAGGAGTCCATTGAGGACAAACATTGTGACACGAGATTTATATATATTAAGATTAAAATGAAAAAAAGTATCGTCCCGCCCGTATATAGGAATTACATTGGTACAACCGGGCCACCCACGACTAGCCGAAAACTTAATTCCTACAGTGTGATAGGTGGCTAGCCTATAGCCAACCGGGAACATATCCAATCCTGGGCAACAGTGTTAATAAAAATTGAAAAAACACATTTTCTTTTTGTTGCCCGACCCGGGGATCGAGTTTGGGACCTCACGAATTCAAATAATACTAGGCCGCTTAACATAAACAAATTATTTTTTATAGGTTTCCCAATAAAAGCAGACCTGAAAGTTCACCAACGAATACACAACGGCGAGAAGCCCTACTCCTGCCACCTCTGTGATAAAACCTTCGCCACCTCCGGCAACCTCTCCATACACGTGCGGATACACAACAAGGAAGTTAGGTGAGTCTGTAGTCTCGCAGTATCACTTAGGTAAATTTCGCCTCTTCTTTTTAAGCGAATCCATAAAAGAGAAGGTTGTCAATTTGACTGTATGTTTGTTACGCGATTACTTTGCCTATAACGAACTGATTTTGATGATTCTTTTCTAGAAAGTTAGGTCATGATTCTGAGAAGGTCCCACATTAATTTTATCATGACCGGACTAGTGGTTTGTAAGTTATATTAATAAGACGATATCATCAACGTAGGTGAAAATATATGCATTATTAAATATAACTCAAAACTACAAATTGGGATGTTGATAAAGTTTATGTGGATTCATCTACGAATCATATGCTATTTTTCGAAAGGATAATTATCAAATCGCGATGTGATCGTACCAAAATCAGTTGTAAAAACCATATCTGACACCATTTAACTGATATTTATTTCAGATACACTTAGCGCTATGAATCTTCAACCAATGTCTAAAGTTTTAATTTCAATTGGCATTAGTGTAATGTTTTGTCAGCCGTCCGTTTTAGTTCAGCGCAATACGAGTCTTTACGCTATGACTCAAGTTTCAATTTTGCTTGTATTAAGTAAGAGAGTGCGTATTCTGTACGTTATTACTAATACTTATTCTGTGCTGAAAGTAAGCAAAATATGCTAAATATATACGTGTAACTTATGATAAATTGTAATTTACAGGTACAAATGCAAAGAGTGTAATCGAGGTTTCGTCACATGCAGTGCCTTTAATGTTCACGTAAAAAGGCATAAAGGGCAGCGAGACTACCATTGCGAATGTGGAAAGACATTCTATACGTCTTCAGCGTTGAAACAACACAAAGTCGTCCACACGGGGGAGAAAAACTACCAGTGCAAGATATGCGACAGAAAGTTCTCACAAACAAGCCATTTAAGCCGTCATTTTAGAAGGGATCATGCGAAACCAAACCTCCCCGTACCTTCCTCAGATACCTACAAACTTGTCTTGCCAGCTGGAATCCGTGTTGCCACTTTGTTTGAATATCCTCGAAAAAAATTGGCAGATGACAGTAATAATGTTAAATGTGAAGAGCCATAGACAATTGTTTTTGACAGCTAAGGAGTAAAGTTTTTTATTTATACAGCCTGTGTACAAATGTTACAAATTTATGTGAATAATACCTACGTGTTTTTAACTGATGTATTATTTTTTACGACTACTATTGAAAATTCTCGACAGTGAATCATTTTAGAAATGATGATGCTTAACCAAAATTCCTTTCACCAAATGATAAACAAATATTACACAAATTGAATCTAACCCCAAAGTAAGCAAATTATATGCTTGTGTTATGGTGTTAGTCAACGACAATAATAGGCAGAAATACTTTTATATATACCAAAAAAAATTTTCCCGCCCATATCGTCAAAGAGGTAGTTAAAGGCATAACCAAAACACATACGACTAGCTGAAGACACCAACTCCCATAAAGTGATAGGTGGCAAGCTGCAAGCCTATCGCCAACCGGGCACATATTCAATCCCGGCCAACGTTTTTTTTCAGTAGAAAACTGAAAATATATACCTACTTTCTTTGTTGCTGAACCCAGGGATTGAACCCAGGACCTCAATAAGTCAAGTCCGACACCGGACCGCTAGACCACAGGGGCGATTACAGATACCAGAATAATTTTATAAACACCCAGAACCTGAAATGCAGCCATCTAAGGCTAAGAACTCACGGAGCGGTTTCTGCCCGTGTTCGTGAAACTGCCGTTTTATTTTAAAACTCACGAGACTTCACGTTGAAATCATCGCTCGCAAACTAGTACGCGGTGCCGCGGAAACCGCAAACAACCACGGACGCTGCAGATGTAATACGCGTCGCGAATTCTTATGTTAAATGTTCATCACACAAATGTCTGCTTCCGTTCGCGTCCGGTTAGTTGGTGGTCTTGTACGCTAACCTGTGGACTACGAACGCCTTCTTACG
>NJDD01002969.1:236981-261233 GCA_002245505.1 Calephelis nemesis
TCGCCGCCCTTAGAGACTTCATTAAAATTTTAATTCATCGTTTAGCAATCAGTTACAACTTTGATTGAATAAAAGACAGTAGACGTTTGAATGGTTGATTAAGAAACAGTTGACGTCTGTGAGTACGGCCGTTAGAGAGATTACCTGGCTGATTTCAAGAAGACCTCAAAGTTTCCGCTCCGCTGCCTTAAGACTTTTTAGTTGAAGTTTATTGGATAAGTTTCTAGTACATTTTTAAAGATAATAAAAAAATATTTGGGTTCCAAAGTACACTTGTATCTCTTTTGACTCATTTTGTGGTTTTTAACGTATAACATAAAAAATAATCGCCAGTGTTAGTAATAATAATTGCAAAGAATGAGAAAGACTTGAAAGAGAACCTGCGTTCTGTACCTTGAAATCTGAAAAAACGGTATTGTTTAAATAAGCCGAAAGTCACCAGCTTCTACCTATATGGTTATTTATTTACTGTTTCAATTGCAGTTAGAGCCGTGGATCCCAATTCAATTTCACTGTCATGATTTACTCCTTACAGAATAGGACATTATATTATCAATAATTGTGTTTCCAAGTCAACTATGGCACAAAATTTAAGTTAGGAGAGTGAGTTAAGAAAGTAAGGGAAGAAAAAATATTTATTTGCGGAATATGAGTTTTACAAAGACGTTATAAAATTATTTAAGCGTTCCAATATATTCTACCAATTTGTGGTGTGCAAATATTTTAATAGGTTTTTAATCAAATTAGTAATTTAAATTATTTATTTACTATTGAGGCACTATTTTTTGTATTGATTACATGATTATTAATACAAACAATTTTTAAAATGTAAATTAATTTATCCCTATCTACCGTAAACTACGAGTTAGGTCAGGTAATACATATTATATAACTGAAAATACCATTCAGATATTTGTTACGGGATTCCGTTTCGAAAAACAGAATTCATACAAATCTATGGAGCTACTATATACCTACCTACGTTCGGAAATTTGTCGTGCAAAATTTGATTGGTTTTGCATAACCGAAAACTTTGTTTCGACGTTTCTAAACGGGATTCTTGAAAATAATTCCGCATGTGTCGAACCTAAAATTAAATTTTTCTCTCATTTACATATTTGATGTGAACAAACGACTTTAAGTGAATGCCTTTATCTGAAGAGCTTGTTGGACACTCCGCGAATTTCTTTTTTTTTTCGTATTAATTGTTCGCGAAGTATCTAAACGTACCAAGATGAACACTAAAATATAAACAACATACTTGTTTACAAACACATCGTATCTTATCTTGTTGTTGACATTATGCAATGTTTGACAGACGCAGTGGGGAGCTGCAGACCGGCGCGTGCGCACCACACCAAGTAAGTGAACTTCCTACTTCATTTGTTATTGGACTCTCATTGTGCGCGGACGTGTGCGTGACACTGTGACGTTTTTGTGATCTTTAACCATTGGATTGTATGTTGACCTTGTCGCTGTGTGACGAGAGTGAGTTGTGATTTTTCCTGTTTGAATAATATTTTTTTATACACCAAGAAATACACAAAAGAATTGATAAGCAATGAAATGATATGTAATTAACGTAATATCATAATTATAATTATAGCCCGCGATTAGGAAATGTCGCCCTTTACCACAGCAAACGTAAAAGGGCAAAAGACAATTAAACCATAGATTATTCATTATGAAATACGTTCATCATATAAGATTATGATACAGTCTTTATCATTATTACGGCTATTATCTTTATATTTAATGAAGTCATCCATTTTCATTGTAAACTTTGTAAGGTATCCTATTCTGTATTTTTCTCTACTTAAAACTACGAGTATATTTTTAATCATTTTCTTTCTCTAGGTTGCAGCAGTTATTTTCATATAATCGTAACGATAAGAAAGAAAATATGCTGTATCAGTAGTCATTTTGGAATAATTTCTAATTTGCATGTTTTCTACAATTTCAATAATACAGTCTTCAATTTTCGACTAATTCATGTAAAAATAGCATATATTTGATATTTTCTGTCGTCAGCGCTTAAAAAACTTCCAAATATTCATATCTTTAAATGAAGAAACACTTACACGTATCAATTGTAATTTATTATTTTGTAAATAGATTACCGGCTTATGTAAGCATCATCAGGGCTAAAACTTATATTACTTAACTAAGTAGTATATCATTTAAAGATATAAAATAGTATTTTAATTTTAGCGGGTTTTCCCATGCTTGGCGGGTTCGTGTTTGGTAAATTTTAATGGAAATGTTGATTTGAATAGGATTGACTGTTTACTATAAATTCTATTCAGGGCAAAGATAGCCTTCTACTTTGTCAACAAATTTATCTTGTTTTGCCTTGAAGTCATCGAATCAGTAGAATCATCAGTCGAAACGTGTAGGTCAGTTGTTGTCAAGGCACTTACATATTGGGCAGATATATTTCAGTTACTGTGCCAATTTCAATGAATGAATGAATGTGTTTTATTCAAATTAAGTATACATTATATACATTTTTTGAATGTCAAAATTCGTAATTCTAAAAATAATACCTATGTACAATTTAGCCATTTATAATTTATAAACATTCAAAATAAGCAATTAAAAATTTAAATTGAAATTAAACTGTTACAAATTATTTCCAAAAATTACAAAACTAATAAAGAAAAGAACATTAATAAAAAAAATATTATATAAAATGTCAAAAACAATGTCAAAACAATTACAACAAAGTGGAATAAATAGATAAGTATATAAAATGTCAAAACTGAAGCGATAAAAAAAAATACTATATATACTGAAAAAAATGAAGCGATAACCACCTATTAAACCCACCTCATGCATTCTAAATAATTCCGTACGGAAAAATTGAAGTGGAATTTCGAACGCAGCAGATCCATATAAGAATGTAGACCTACCATATACATTAGAAATTTTCCGGAATGTGATTCTGAACTGTGTAGTTATTAGAGATAAAGTACACGGGTATAATCCACAACAATGCCAACTTACTAATCCAAATACCAAAACAGCTGCTGGTTACAAACGAGGAAACAAAGTGACGTGGGAGGAATTAAAACGGAAAGTCAAAAGTAAATAAGTAATAAATAATAATAATAAATAAATATCCCTGTACAAGTTACACAAATTGAATCTTACTCCAAAGTAAGCAAATTAAAAGCTTGTGTTATGAGTGTTAGTCAACTATTCTAATACATAGTAATACTTAAATAAATACAAGAATAAATTTAATAAACACCCAGACCTGCATAAACACCCAGACCCAGAAATGCAGACATCTAAATGTTCATCACACAAATGCCTGCCAACGTCGGAAATCGAACCCGAACCTCACGGTTGATCAGTGTAGTTTGGTGTGTACGCTAGCCACTGAACCAACGAGCCGGTCTAAGTGATTCAATATAGCACAATGATAGTTAAAATAAATACAATTTGCGATCCTTAGAAATATTGGTCCATCATTGGTCCAATTTCCTGTAGCCCAATTCATGTAACTGCACTAGAATCTGCAGTACGGCAATGGAATGCTTGCTCGCGTGTTTGTCGTGAAACGTAGGTTTATTTGCTGACCTCTCATTCAAAAAAACAATGTTAGTTTGCGTTTTACGTATATTATTGAAACGGGGTAGACCCGCATCTTATGAAATATGGAGTATGGATTCGCAATAACAAGAAAAAATAAAGGTTAGTTTATGAGTAACGCTACGAAGGACGATTGATGGGAGGGTCATTTCGCTAGTTCGCGTCCACTTAGTGGAGTTTGCAGGATTGAGGAAAACATAAAAATGTTCTAGATCTAGTTTTGAATTAGCTAATATTGTAATCTAAATGTCTAGTGATTATTTTTTAATAATAAAAATAACTGAAATAAGGCGATTTTGTGAACAGTTCGTGTCTTTGTGGATATAGATCGCGTCCACCCGCGCATTTTTAACGATATCCGCGAAATGGACGCGAACGGGGGGTGGACGCGAACAGGCGAACTACCCTACGATCATGACAAAATTTATTTAGAAAATATGATGCAAAATGAAACAAAACGGTGCCAGCAAAATTTATCAACACTTGCTATTTTGTTGGTTTTGTATTTTTATCTCTTAAACTGACTTGATAAAAGATAATCATTATCAGTTAGTATTTGCGAAATCATGGTCAGTGATTTTTTGCGAATCACGTTAAATTTTATTTTCCGATTTGTAAGATATTTATATTCGACTGCCTCGTTGGTCGAGTGGCTAGAGATTAAGCCTAACTACAATGTCCAACCGCGACTCGGGTTCTATTGCCGACGGGGCAGGCATTTGTGTGATGAACATTTAGATGTCGGCATTTCCGGGTCTGGGTATTGATTCATTTATTCTGGTATCCATTTAAGTATTTCTATGTATTAGAATCGTTGACTAACACACATAACACAAGCATATAATTTGCTTAGGTACTTTGGGGTTAGATTCAATTTGTGTAACTTGTCCAGGGATATTTATTATTTATTTATTATGTGTTCCTTATTTATTTTAGACTGGCTGTCCCGGCGAACTTCGTTCCACTCGTTTATTTTGTATGGGAAAAAATAAACAGTTGCTTTTCCTAGTTTCCTCGTATTTTTTTCCTTTTTTATCTTTTAAACTATACCTGGACTTGAAAAAATAATTCGAAGCTGACGTTAGCCAAATCGGTTCAGCCGTTCTCGAGTTTTAGCGAGACTAACGAACAGCAATTGATTTTATATAGGTATATATAGATTCATACAATTAGATATTATCACGCCAAGTCCTTTACACCTTTGGCAGTGAGTATCGAGTGCCAAATGTCACGCTCCTTCCAGACCAGCCTAGCTTCCTTCACATTCGTTACTCTTTTCATACAAACACACTGGTTTCGGCGACTCGATCATTATTCAGTTAGTCCTTTCTTAAAAAAGTTACTAAGTTACTTACCGTCTTATTAATAAATACGGACTAAAGTAGAAGTGAAATAAAGTTGATGTTATAGTGCGACTCGCATTGTAATAAAGACTAATAATACTAGGTTAAACCTTGGAGTATTTACTATGCGTTTATTTATAAGACGGTTTAGGTTTAACGACAGTCTTAAACTCTAAAACCGGATCTGAGCTATGAAATCTTAATTTTCATTATATAGCTAATGTACGACGAAACGGATTTATACGAACGGTGTGACTTTTAATAATATTGTGTAGATGAAGAAAATTCTTGGAAATCAAACATGTTTTGGCTTTTTCCATGACTCAAAGCGTACTGTGGAACGGACTATACAAATGTTTATCTGAAAGATTGTAGGAACTTATAACAAAAAAAACAAATTGCAGATATATCATTTTGTTATCAAAAGTGGCACTAATTGATAAGCCATATAGCTCGTAACAATCACATTCGGTGGGTCAGGGCTCAGAACCTCAGAAAAGTTTATAAATGCCAATCAAGTGCTAGTGAACGTATAAGGGCCAACGCTTAGATGATGTCTGTACATGTGTATGTTTGTCTCATATATATCGTCCTAAACAAATTTGGTCGATTCGTTTCGATACGCATTCTTTTGTTTGAAAGCCGGACGTGTGATAAAGATGTTTTTTTTAGCTACATTACGGATAAATTTTATCGGGCGTTACTGAACATTTTTAATTTTATTCTCTTTCAGTCTTTTTGCTACACATATTTTTAGTGTATAAAACTCTTCTCTAAATATGTTGGTCATCTAAATCTCGTGAACAGCTGGACAAATATGGTTAAAATTTTGTGTGTTTTTAAATGTGTTGAAAACAATTGAACCCCGTAGTTGCCCCTGCTAGCAATTTGTCACTAAATTTATGCGTTATATATACATAAAACAAAGTCAAGGTACAAAATTTTGTAATTCGCACACTGTGGGACCGATTTTCATGGTTTATGACTTTCCCAAATCATCTTAGCTCTGAATAGCAGAATCTGCGAAACTCTTGATTCTTCCAAGAAACATCTAAAAGAGCATTTCTTTGCCATAGCTTAGACTCTCAATTCGTTCATATAATTTTACTTTAGGTTTATGTTTAGTTTAATTTTGTTTATTTGTTTTGTTAATTTTTTAATGTTATGTGTTTTAGTTCATTAAATAGTAGATATTTAGTAGTTTATTTATCTGTACACTAAGTCTACTTATTTCATTTACTACTTTCCTTTTACGGGTTGGCTGGAAGAAATTTCTTTTATTAGAGATAAGCTCGCCTTTTGTTCTTTGTTTTTTTTACTTTAAGGTATTTTTTTTGTAACATCAATTGTGTACAATAAAGAGTTAATAATAACTATTGAACCTTTTTAAAAAGGAAGATAAAACAAAGTACCTACTAGTAGAAGTCGCTTCTATGGTCTAGCGGTCCGGCGTAGACTTGCGTTTGATAGGTTGCGGTAAGACCCTTGTGCTAGCCTTTAGCAAGGCCGCGAAAGACACCGAAGATGGTAAAGAAACATTTTGTTAAAATGTTGTTCGTATAAATAAATAATGACATATTAAGGCGGCAAGTTCGTAATAGTAACTGGTTTGACACAAGATGTCACCATGTAGATGCACACGATCACCTTGAGCTCATAATAGCTAAATCCTCAACGCAATTTGATGAGCGATTTGATTGGTCTAATAATTTAAGCGCGTAAAACTGCAAAAAAAAAACAGTCTCCGATGTCTTTAAACATGTCTAACAGTATTAATGCAACAGGTATTAATGCAAAAATTAGGTATTTTCCTCGACTTCCCTGTAATTTCATCGTCAGATCCAGACTAAGAGCCAATAGGACCACCTCGGAAATACACTTTTTCAAATAAAAAAGGAAATTTTAAAAATCGGTTCAGAAATGACTGAAAAATAGATTAACTTAAATAAAAATGTTGATGTCGAAGATATAATCCTCCTATTTTCGAAGTCGGATAAAAGTAATGATATACATATTAAATCTTACTTTAAAAACGACCTATGTAGAGTAATTATCTCTATTTTCTTCGAAATAGTATGAAATCTATATTGTCGTCCATGCCCTGGCCATCCAGCAAACTTCTTCAGTCTGATCTAAGTCATGTTTGATTATGGATTACGAGCTTTTTCATATGGTATATAATAGCCAACATCCATGCAACTCTCTTGAAGGTATAAAGCAACCGTCGCTTGTAGGCACTATAGTTGTTACTGGTGTGTTGTTATCTTGTCCAGAACTTGGTCAGAGCTGCGAGTATACCGGGTGCTCTTACCCTCATGGACGTTATGCTGGTGAGAATACCTATGACTCGACTACCTACGTTATTTATTGTGTTTAAAAAATACTAATGTTTGGTAATACTCGCAATGTATAGTAGTACTATTAAAAATGCGCTTCGGCTATATTCGTCAAGCTTCGGAAATCCGAATGTATTTTAAAGATATCTATAGAGAGTTGTTATTACATAATTAATCATTTCGCTTAAATTTAGATTAAGTCATCCAATTTAAAAATAAAAGTAAAAAGTGTGAAATAAGTAAAAATGTCTAGTACTATAAATTGATTGTTTTGCATTAAAACTATACAAAAAGTTATCTAAGTTTTCGCTTTTATGACAGTCGAATGAATAATTCATTTTGCAAGAATATGAAAGGTCAATGGTACATCTGCATAGGAAACAGTCAAGCATATATTATTTTATTCTTTGTGTTTTTTGGCGTTCCGTCTTTATTCTTTTGAATCCACTTTTTGTATTATTTGAACGGCAAACTTAATGTCAAAAAAAAACTCACTGTTAGGGTAAAGGAGGCAATGCATCTAAATAAAACTAAGGTACTTAGATATTATCTTGATAGGGATAAAAAAAAAGTAAAAAGTATCTTTACGCCCATATCCCCGAAGAGGTAGGCAGAGGCACAACCAGGGCACCCACGACTAGCCGAAGATACTAAGTCCCATAATGGGATAAGTGGCAAGCCTATCGTCAACCGGGCACGTTTCCAATTCCTACAAACATTTTTTTTTAAATTAGAAAATTGGAAAAATCCAATTTTCTTTTTGTTGGCCGACCCGGGATTCGAACCCGAGACCTCATGCAGTCAAGTCCAACACCCGGACCGCTCGACCACAGAGGCGACATGGGCATAAAATATGATATTCTGGTAGTAGCGTCGATTATAAATGTGATTTCAAACCTTTATCCATTAATTCAAACACGTATATTGCGAATGCCATAAGGTTTAAAATGAATCCTCAAATTTAAAATCATATAAACTAAAATGTTTCCTACTATGTTTTTTCTAAACGATTTGCTAACTTTGATTAGCCACTTTTAGATTTTAAGTAAGTTCTTATTTTTAACAGACTTCGAAAAAGGAGGTTATAAGTTTGACTCCTATTTACTGGTTTTATTGGTACCACCGCCTTACCTATTCCTGCCACCATAACGTCAATGATTGCCGTTGATGTATTCCGGTTCGAAGGATCAGGTAGCCGGTAAATTTATTTTTGCTCGAGGCCTAATATTCCGGACTCAGGTTGGAAACGCATCATTACCACCTTTGGTGTCTAGGCGGCATGAATTTCTTACTACCGTGAAATGCGTTTGCTTGTTTGCCTTCCAATATCATAAAACTAAAATAAATAAATTAAATTTTGTACCAATATTTAAAAAAAAGTACTTCCGACATGGTCCCATTGACAAATTCAGATCTGATAATAGAATATCAGGGAAATTTAGGAAAATATTCAATTTCTGTATACTTATTACTTAGACCATATATTTTGTGCCCCGTATCGGTCCTGGTCTTCTGTTTAGAAGACTATCTGTATTCGTGTCGCAAGAGGCAAGCAAAGGCTAAGTGGGCAACACGACCACAATAACCAACAAGACCACTTTCGGCAGAGTGTCGTGCTGCCTCTTTTCCGGATTTTTTTATGATATTGGTAAGAAATTCCTGCCGCTTAGAGACACCAAAGGTGGTAATGGTGCGTTGCCAACCTGATGCCGCGATGTTAGACCTGGAGCAAAATTATCCACCGTCTTCCCTTTTCTACAATGACATAATAATGTTCCGATTCAGGGGATAGTGCAACCGGTAGACTTGCAAAATTGGCTTAACATCTATGGTGTCTAGGTCAGGGTAATCTCTTACCATCAGGTGTGCTTTTTCGCTATCGTATCACGTCAAAAAAATATTGAAATCGATGTCGGGTTCTTGCAGTTTTTCTGCGCTAACATTATCCAAGTAAAAATTATATATTTTATGAAATGTAAAACTGAATATGACCTTAGCACATTACCACATAAATGGATATTACAATGTAATTATTTTTTTCTAGTTTATGATTCAAACTGTTACATTAAAATCATCTTACGTCATTTTATTACCAATTTGAAATGTTATTCCAAGTGACACACATACATATCATTTGTGCATATAAGTATATTTTAATAAATCTCAAAAAAAGATTGAGATTTTCAATTTTGTGTTTTTTATTGTGGAATTGATAGACCGAGAAGAAGACGGATTTTTTACCACGTAGGGGACACATAGGTACATAAAGATACAAAAACATAGGAATCGAACATATAACGTCTTGAGCTTCTTGCGTTTAAGTTCTTGTACCTATGTGTATTAAGCTTACGATTTTTTGGATTTATTGTTACGAGTGGTCGCCCATTGGTCGAAATTCGACCATAATAAATTTTAATATCTTGTTGATAAGAACGTCATCTTCATTCTTCAAGACCAACTAGGTATTTTGTTTCCTGAAAAGTTAGTGCGCCATCTGTGATTTTTTATCGATATCATCAATATATTTGTTTGTGTGTGTCAAACGCATGGTAGTGTGGGTGATGTTTTATTTATTGATTTAATGCACTTTATAAGTATAATCATTAAAAAATATTAGCGTTCTGCATTTCTCCTACACATAAACTATAAGTGTGCCAATTTTCATATTCCTCGGTCAGCGATATTTTTAGTAAAAAGGGTCCAAAGTTTCTGCTTCACGTATTAATATATAGATTATAGATTAAAGTAGATGTCTGCCCGTGACTTCGTCAGTGTGTAATTGTTACGATTTTCATTTAAAACTTTCATTCGCTATTAGTCTTTTGGGGGTTGATTTTTATTTAAAAAAAATACACCCTGACCCGGAAATGCAGCCATCTAAATGTTCATCACACAAATACCTGTCCCCGTCGGGAATCGAACCCGAGCCTCGCGGTTCTTCTGTATAATTAGGCGTGTACGCTAGCCACTCGACCAACGACCACTTGAGCTCAGTGATCTTGTTGGTATTTGAGAATGTAGATTTTAGATACAGACATGCTTTGCCTAAAAAGGGGCCGCAGTTATTGTGATGTATAGAAGTCGTTACAGTAAATAAATAATTTTGATTTGTAATTTGTTATAATCTAATAACATAGATAATAATAAGCAAGGGAACAAAAGCTATTGTATTCGTGAACTGCATCATTTCAGTATTACTCCAAACGTGATAGCCTAGAAGATATAATGGCCAATGTCGTAATTTGTGTCAGCGTGTCAGACAATGGGAATTGAATGACATGCTCATACACATCTTGGAGTTTATCGACCTAGATTTGAAAAAAAATAAGAATGTATTCATTTTTCAGAGTTTTTTCGAACGTTCTTGTAATAGGATCGTCTCCTAAGGGTCCTTGCAAACGGGCAAGTAGGTCATCTGGGTTAGGTATACACACGTTTTTTTTTTTTAGTTAACACTCGTACTTATCCACTATATACTATTAGGTATCTAATTGGTAGCGTGTTAATGTTTATTAAACCTTCTTTTTTTAATAAGATAGAAGACAAACGACTAAATTCGTCACCTGTTTTTTAGAGCTAGGTATATTTTTGGTAGAGTAAGATTAATTTCTCGTTAAGCAAGATGCTCAGATAGTTTTCCTACTGCTGTCTACTTTTCTGAAAAGAAATCTATTTTTGCGTAAGAGAGATGTGTTGAAATGCTTTCTTCAAAGTTTAAGATTTGGGCTGCTATAGCATAAGTGGCACTGATCAATCAGTGCATTTTTTTTTTATAATATTGGAAGGCAAACAAGCAGACGGATTTCCTGATGGTAAGAAATTCACGTCGCCTAGAGACACCAACGGTGATAATGGTGCGTTGCCAACCTGAGGCCGGGATCTAAGGCCTCGAGCAAAAGTAATTTTACCGGCTACCTTACCCTCCAACCGGAACACGTCAACAGCAGGCATTGACGTTATGGCGTCAGGAATAGGCAAGGCGGTGGTACCAATCCGGGCGAGTCGCTGCGAAACTCTACCACCCAGTATGATGTCACGGTGTTAGTGACGGTGAGCCTATGCTCGCCTTTTACGAGCTGCCTGACACAGGAAGGCAGATGGTCTATTCTACAAAGGAGCCCGGACCAACACGGGGACCATTATTATATTCCATGCTGTAGCTAAGAGCAGTTGGTATACTTATTCGCTATCTTATAACTTTTTTGCAGTGACAATAGATTCGAAAATGTTAAATGTTAACGTAAAATAAAATCCCATCAAAAGCATTTTAATGTTTCTAAGACGAGACCATATGGCTGGCGTTGTAAAAAGGTTTTGAGGGGTCATGTAGAGCCGAGCTTCTCACTCTACTATCTCTAACTTTATAACTTGCATGCCCGGTTCCTATATTCAAGAAACGAGTCGTTTTGATCTTAGTATTTTGTACGATTAGTAAGATTGCTAAAAACGGTTGTTCGTTTTCGACAATTCTGAACATTTTTCGAAAGTATAAATAACACTCCTTTACTTTTCAGCAATTTACGAATGGTTAAATTTATGGATTACTTTTCGTTGATTATAGTAACCAGGCATAAGTCAAAATATATGACTCAACCGTTTCGTCCCTATGAGAAGTCTCATAGCGAAATAGAAAAGTAACGTTAGGTGACATTTACCTTACGCTCATGTGATGGCAACATTTTTTACCTTACGTCCATGTGATGGCAGCGAAACGACAAATCCTTTAATTTTAAATTTGGGTTTTGAGTATTACGTCTTTGGCATCGAAAACGTTTGACCGTAATTCGTACTATTTGTATTGACATTTGGTGTTGCGAGACCAAAAGATTGGAAAACAGAATTAAATAATAACACGTAAACCGGTGGCAATATGCGATAATGATTGTACAATAGCCACCTGCAATGATTGCGTTATGCCAAACTATTAAATCATAACCGGTCTGGCAAAGTTCACCACAGAAAATAAACAATCATTAGAATGCAAGACCTAGTGTTGAAAGTGTACCGGCGAGAGTAAAAGGCCGGTGAATATTCGGCGTGACCTTGTGCTACTTGTGTACTAGTTGCTAAACTGTTGCTGAGTTATTGTAATTAGATCGTATGAATTAAACATACAACATAACCCGTGCCCGTTGTTTCGTGTTGGCCCGGACTCCTTTGCAGAATAGACCATCTGCCTCCCTGACAGGCAGCTCGTAAAAGGCGAGCATAGGCTCACTAGGTGGTAGTGTTTCGCAGCGATTCACCCGGATTGGTACCACCGCCTTACCTATTTCTGCCTCCATAACGTCATGACGTGTTCCGGTTCGGAGGGCAAGGTAGCCGGTAAACTTACTTTTGCTCGAGGCCTAACATTCCGGCCCCAGGTTGGCAACGCACCATTACCACCTTTGGTGTCTCTAGGCGGTGTGAATTTCTTACCATCAGGAAATCCGTCTGCTTGTTTGCCTTCCAATATCATAAAAAAATAACCATTCCCTATTTCAGTCGCCTTACAACTTTCAGCACGGCAAATTTGCGATTGCCATTAGCTGACAAAATGACAGCTTTGCCTGTGTTGGTCCGCTTAAGTAAAATAGACCATCTGCCACTCTGCCAGGCAGCCACTGGTTGTTGAGGGCTGTAAAAAACTTGCCCGGGTGGGGAATACGGATCCACCGCTTTTTATATTCCTGGCGCATAACGACTCTGTCATGTTCCGTACTGAATGGTAGAGTAGCCGGTAGACTTAAATAATTGATCTTAAATCCCAGTTACAGGACTTTGACGCACCGCTAATATCTATAGTGTCTATAGGCCACATAGGCCACATACCGATGTTCTCGTTCATTGATTGCTCGTTTAAAAAAGCTACAGCTGTCTGGATGGCACATTCAGCTACGAAATTGACAACTGCAGCTATTAATATGGTGAATTCCTCTATCACCATTATCGACTATTAATACAGCTTTGGCTGGATGCAAATTCGTCTCTTACTAGCTGTCATAGTCACAGCTACACACATTAGTGTGTTTCGGTACCCTTATGTCCTCTTTGGTAAGGTGCCTGGTAAAATTATTTGCGCATGTGGCTTCACATCCTTGCTTCAAGTTGTCGAAGCTCTGACACTACGTTTGGTGTCGTAAGCACAGTACTTTTCATAGCATCAAGATTTCTGTATTCTCGTTTGCCTGCCAATGTGATAAAAAATAAATGTCGTTGGCTGTTTGTTTCTAAATACGTTACTGGTACTACGAGTACATAGCAGGGTATCATGGGGGCTTCACCAATGGTCAGGGCAATTTGTGATATTGATTGGTTGTTAATATTTTTGTATTTATACTATCGTGGAACCAATTGTCGGTGTCGGTGTTCTTTTTTTATGATATTGGAAGGCAAACAAGCAGACGGATTTCCTGATGGTAAGAAATTCACGCCGCCTAGAGATACCGCAGGTGGTAATGGTACGTTGCCAACCTGAGGCCGGGATGGTAGGTACGTAGGTAGGATTAAAAAAATACGATGTAGTGACAGTCAAGAAAATTGCTTTTCTCCTTTCTTTCTATATATTGAAATAGTATGTACTTTTTTTACAAACATAGTACATGGTACACTACATACTATTTGAATAACTTACTATTAACTCCTACATCTTACCTGCCAAATCCAGTATAATCCAAGTTTCATAGAAGCCTTATAGGTTTTGTTTGCTTAGCATGAAGCATCGCTAGTAAGCTAGTCTTGGGACGAATTTTTCCGATTTTGGTTTGAAAAAGTTGGTCTTTTAAGCATTGGCTTACGTTTATCTCTAATTGCCTTGTGCCAAGTTGAAATTTTTTTTAGATCATACAATTTTAATTTTATGAAAGACGTTTCAATGCTTAAATTAAAATTAGTTTGAATGTTTCTTGGAATTGATCAACAATTTTCGTAATTATTTAAGTTTTAATTAATTAACAAATAAGGAAATATTCCAAACGTTTTTGTATCGTGTAGAAATTTTGGTCTTATGAACAATCGGGTCTCCTCAACATCTTAGCATATGTCTTTGAGCCAGAAACTATTTGTGATACAGAGGATCTCAAAAAAGCTTATGATAAGGTTGTACTTAATGAAGGTAGTGACATTTCCTTGCTACGCACTGTGTAGTTTTTGTATTTTTGCTTAAAGCATGTGTGAGGGTGCATGGCAGCATATCGCCATGGTTTGATGTTAGTTGGTGTTGTCATCACCCTTGTTTGTATTGAACTAGGAAGAATGCCTTCAAAGGTTAAAACCAATGACTGTTGTCATACATGTAAGCTTTTTCATAGCGAGTTTTTGTTTTAGACTTGCTTTTGCAAAATTTGACGCTATTAATGGAATTTACCCCGTGTTGGTCCGGGTTCCTTTGCAGAATAGACCATCTGCCTTTCTTGGCGGGCAGCTCGTAAGAGGCGAGCATAGGCTTACCGTCACTAACACCGTGACATTTGACTAGGTGGTAGAGTTTCGCAGCGACTCGCGCGGATTGGTACCACCGCCTTACCTATTTCTGCTGCCATAACGTCATGACGTGTTCCGGTTCGGAGGGTAAGGTAACCGGTAAACTTAATTTTGCTCGAGGCCTAGCACCCTGACCTCAGGTTGGCAACGCACCATTACCATCTTTGGTGTCTCTAGGCGGCGTGAATTTCTTGCCATCAGGAAATCCGTTTGCTTGTTTGCCTTCCTATTACATAAAAAAAATGGAAGCGAAATTGTCAATCCTAATGTTAGTAAAAACATGACAGTAGGATAAATGCGGTCGCAATTGACGATATATACATATTCGGCATAACCCTGTATTAGAAAGTTCTTTTATTTTGCGAACGTTCTTTTATTTTTTGTCATTTATACAATTGTAAAATAATGAAAGACGTCCCATACTTGAAATTAAAGTGGCCTAAACGTTTCGACTAACCCAACTATACCAAATGCGTTCAAGCACTTTGAGGTCTTTGAAGCACAAGTTTCAAAATATTTAGTGTTGAAATAATGTTGGCAAAATGCTGTGATGATTTAACATGGCCTGCTGCAGTTTAATTGCACATAAATTATGTAAGTCAGCTTCATGGACATGGACGTATTATTATTGGTTCTCTTTGAAAACGTATAAAGTGCACTGTGTCAGTGAAGGCCTGAGCTTATACGCGGCCTTGGAGTACTTGGTACTTGCCTAATTATTACCGTTGAGTAGCTGTTGCAAATTTGCAACAAAATTTGAAAAGAAGCTATCCATAAATTATTTTAATGATACTACTTGTAAGAAGTTTTCACAAAAAGAATTAGAGTTTGATCATGCATACTGAAAATTTAAATTTTTTATGTCACTGTTGCCTATGGCGTATTTGAAGAACCGGATCCTTCTTCCGAGCTTGTGACATATTTTACAGATGAAACCAAAGATATTTTCGCAGCTAAATCACAAGTTAAGACCAAACCTCCGTATAAGATTTTACAACTTGTAGGAGCTTTAGAACGCGATGAAATTATCAAAGAAATTTCGATGAAAATGAAAAGAGCTTGTGAATTTTGAACGTGACCTTGGTTCAATTCATACATACTAAACAACCTGTGTTGCTTAATTTCACGGTCTTGTGATTCGAGTTAATTATATATTTAATTAATTATGATTAACATTAAGACATGGCCATTGTTACAAAGGCTTGCAAACTAGGTTTTGTTTTTTTTGTATACATATTCCCGTGTTTATCAGCAATGCTTTAGTAACACCAGGAAAATATTTAATTATGGTTGTTGTCTATTCCATGGTGTTCGACCAGCTAATTATGGTGTTAGTTTGTAACAAAGCTATGTTTACATTTTACTAACTGTCAAAGAAAAAAGAATTTCCCCGTGTTGGTCCGGGCTCCTTTGTAGAATAGACCATCTGCCTTCCTTGCCAGACAGCTCGTAAAAGGCGAGCATAGGCTCCCCGTCACTAAAACCGTGACATCTGACTAGGTGGTAGAGTTCAGCAGCGACTCGCCCGGATTGGTACCATCGCCTTACCTACTCCTGCCGCCATAACCTCATGACGTGTTCCGGTTCGGAGGGTGAGGTAGCCGGTAGACTTACTTTTGCTCGAAGTCTAACATCTTGGCCTCAGGTTGGCAACGCACCATTACCACCTTTGGTGTCTCTAGGTGGCGTGAATTTCTTATCATCAGGAAATCTTGCTGCTTGTTTGCCTTCCAATATCATAAAAAAAGCAGTTGAACTGTTATACAAATTAATCCAAAGTCACACATGGATAATAATAATTGTTCCTTGGATGGCTGCATCATTTGTTAATTTATTATTTTGTCGCCTATGTGTCGGTTTAACTGTCCTGGTGTTGGACTTGACTGCATAAGGTCCCGGGTTCGAATCCCGGGTCGGCCAACAAAAAAAAATGTTGGTCGGGATTGGAAATGTGCCTGGTTGGCGATAGGCTTGCCACCTATCACATTGGTGGTAATTCTGCTGTTCACAAACTAAACTTATTTTAGATGCATGCTATCTTTCTCAAATGAAACAAAAACAAAAGAGATGGAACGTTTTAGACAAGTCAGATTAGTCCGAACATGTCAAATCGCGATGTTTTTAATCGACGTTTTCAGAGTGATAGTTTAAACGTCTGTAGAAATGACGTGTATGGTCTAATTTGACAGCGCTAAAAGTGTTTTATCTCTTTCTGTTTCTTTCGTTGAAAGAAGACAGCGATAACTTAAAATTAGTTTAGTGAGTGAGCAAAATTACCACCATTGTGGAACTTAGTGTCTTCGGCTAGTCGTGGGTGCCCTGGTTGTGCCTCTGCCTACCCTTTCAGAGATATGGGCGTGAAGATGCTTTATTTATTAATTTAACAACACTATGGTGTCATTAAGGCTAATAACTTAACGTCGAAACGAAAATAAGCTAGTATCCTTGCCGTGTTATTATTAAATATAGACTAAATGACTCCAAGGTTTAAGTTGATATAATAGTATGTATTACATTGCAATAAAGACTATAATGTCAAGTTAAATCTTGGAATACTTAGTCCATGTTTATTAATAAGAGGGTAAGCTTTTACACTTTTACGAATCGACTAATCGATGTCTAGTTTTTTTTTTATGTTACATCAATTTTCTTAGTTCGTGCGCAGGGGTTATCCACCAAGTACATATCTACTTGCCTTATACCCTGCCGTATCTCAATTCTCGGCTAAGAAAATATATTAAATAAAATAAGGTCAATGTCTCAATCCGACTCGAAAAAATGTACAAATTAGATTCTACTTAAAGTTTATGGATTTACAGGTTTCTTAGAAAGAATAAAAATAGCAACCATCTTGAGATATGCAATTCAATCTATAATCTCTGCAACAAAAGATAAAATTAAGCTAATATGGTTGCCTTTAGTTTGTTAATCTTTATACGACATTGATATTATTTGCTAGTGCTGTATAATAAATAATCTTATGCGTATCAAACTCAAAAAACACGGAGCACGTTATTTCTATATAACTTGTAAATAAATAAACTTTTTTTTGTTATCAGGTCCGGTTCTACAAAACCTCGACGTCCTGATCGAGCCGTGTACGTTCCCAGAGCTTTGCGTAACAGTGAAGCTACTGAAGATAAGCCACCAGATATCAAAAGGACTAGTTGTAACGAAGGAATCCGCCAGAAATCGCCAGCACCCAAAGATAAATCAGCTCACGGTACACCGAAAAAATCTCTTGATAAAACTTATTGCAACGTTTATACACCGCCGCATCTCAGAAATCAAAGATCTCATGTCACACCTAGTATAGATAACGAAGAACCTGCTGCTGATGAAAACTCTGTGCCTTCCGGCTGCCAAGTGCCAAATAGTGATAGTGCAATATTTAGTGATAATAGTTTTAATGATATAGAAGAAGTAGGACAGAATTTTTATATAGGAGATTATTTTGCAAATGGACAATTAGGATTTTATAGGCCGGGTTTATATGACTATACGGACGCAAGTTACGACAGCGATTGGAAGGCAAATGACTCGAATGAAATAGACATGGCTGTACAAGAAAATCAACAGGGAATTATAGATAAGGATTATATATATAGTAAGGATGAAGATAGTGAAGAGAATGAGTTGAGAAGGGCGTCACAAGAAATAAATAGGAGTAGTAAAAGAATTATTAAACAAAGTTTTAATTCTGATGTTTTAGTCATATCAGATCCTATAGATGAACCTAGTCCAAAGAAAATTGAGGTGGTAGATGAACGGGAACCGGAGCCTAAAAAGTTGAAGCCAAAATTGGAAGCGAAATTGTCTTTGAAACGAGAAGAAAATGATTGGGATGCAGTGTTCGATGATAGTGGAGAATGTTTGGATCCGTCACTATTAGAAGAGTTAACGTCTACAGTAGGCAAAGTGCATATAAGTAAGACTAAGAATAATTATGAGCAATACCAAACGAAGGGTCAAACGCTTTTTAACGGTCCGTATGATGAAACGTTTGCCCATGTTGTCGAAGTGTATGACTTTCCTAGTGAATTTAAGACTAACGATCTGTTGTCGTTGTTTAGTGAATACAAAGACACTGGTTTCGAGATTAAGTGGGTGGATGATACTCATGCATTAATAGTCTTCAGCAGCGCCAAAATAGGTAAGTTCTTAGCTATTTTTTTTAATATTGCCTTGCAATCAAAAACGCATTATTACAGTATTATTTTTAAAAAGTTCTGAAATGAACCCTCTGTGGTCGAGCGGTCCGGGTGTTGGACTTGACTGCATGAGGTCTCGGGTTCGAATCCCGGGTCGGCCAACAAAAAGTAATTTGGATTTTTCCAATTTTCTAATAAAAAAATGTTGGTCGGGATTGGAAACGTGCCCGGTTGGCGATAGGCTTGCCACCTATCACATTATGGGACTTAGTATCTTCGACTAGTCGTGGGTGCCCTGGTTGTGCCTCTACCTACCTCTTCAGGGATATGGGCGTGAAGATACTTATTTTTTCTTTTCTTTTCTGAAATGAAACTTCCTCCTACGAAGCAAGAGTCGGTACTGTCAGTGAACCGCATTTGTAACTAACTGCATCTAAGTTGCCTTTTGAAGTACTGTGTAAATGTAATGCAATAAAATAAAGTTTTCTTATTTTTGCAAAGTGCATTAATTTGTGTCTGCCGCATACAGCAAGTCTTGGTAGTGCTGCTGATTTTGAAAGCTTCTACGAAAATCAGAATAGGTTCGATATCAGACAAATTAGCATCAGATACTTCATTAGCTATATAACTCCTTAAAGCCCACATAGGCATGAAAGATAGAGAAATCAAATACAAGTTTCTTTGCAAATTATCAAAAACTCACATTCTTATGAAAACTTTTTCAGTATTTATTAGATCCCTTCTTTCTCGTTAATAAAATAGACTAGGAGGAATCGGCGCATGAGTACCGAAACCTATTCCACCTCATTTTTTTTATGCGATCCTCTTCAAATTGCCCACCTAATGATATAGATGCATGTTGCCATGGCGCAACCCGGTGCCATATTGTTTAAAATAAAAATGGTTAAACAATTGCAAGGAATTGTTATTTTTCAACCGGACAATTTTTTTTTATATTCTTCATTGAAATAGCAATAAAAAAGGTCCTATGACTTTTAACGATAAAGTTAATATTTTAAAAGACATGAATTTTTAAAAGTTCGAAAACTCTCAAATTTGGGTACTTTCGACCCATGAAAAATATATTAAAAAAACATAATGTCTAAGTAATATTTTTTTAATTCTCTATACAATTGTTAATAATATTGTTAAAAGAGATTTCAAAAAATTCCATTGTTTATATCTTTTTTTAATTGTTAATTCCGCGCGATCACAAGTATGCGTCGCTTACCTTTAAGTATCGCTGTCTCTCTGACTCATGCGTTGCATCGGCCTCTATGTGTCTTGAATCATTATTTATTATTTATCTTTAAAACTATCAACTTTATCAAGATTGTTAGAGAAAGTATTTTTTTTATATTCTTCATTGAAATACCAAATTTCATGAAGAATATAAAAAAAAAATGTCCGGTTGAAAAATAACAATTCCTTGCAATTGTTTAAACAATTTCGGTTTAAACAATATGGCACCGCGTTGCGCCATGGCAACATGCATCTATATCATTAGGAGGGCAATTTGAAGAGGATCGCATAAAAAAATTGAGGTGGAATAGTTTTCGGTACTCATGGGCCGATTCCTCCTACTCTAAAAGTAAATACACTTGAGTTGAGTCGAATCAAAGTTGAGATTTGAAAAATAATAATAATGTTATTGCACTAGTTATAAGAAAGGATAATCAACAAATAACTGTATATATAATCAGGATACTTTCATAAACCTGTTTCAGCTGAGTTAAACCACGAAAGTTATAAACTTGCAGTTGTTTGCTAAAATGAAGGATACATTATCACATTGCGGAATCGCATGACCTTGATAAAGTTGCATAGCGTACCGCTCGCTGTTTTAGTACTCGGTACTCGTTGCTATTACATACCCATTAACATAATATTAAAGAAATGTAAATAGCTTTAAATTTTTAAGTATATGTTTGATCTAGCAAGCGATTCAGTAGCTGGCCTTATGGAAAGCGGTCACTATTCACTATGGACATCTGTAATAGAGACATGTACTGAGAGCATTGACGACTTGGAAATAAAAGATTTGATTGAAAGAGAAAAAAAGATTCAAAAATGAAACTTTACTGAAATGGTTCATAATATCAATGGTATTTGTGTGTATGTATGTTTTCATTAATAGAAAATGATTATAGAATCGGAATCGCGGTCACACACAGACCATGACCCTCTACTTCTACTTTGTTTGTTGGCCTTTTTGTTTCTCGCTTTGCGTATTTTTTACATTTTTTTTCTAAGTTATACGCTTACTGATTACGCTTAGAAATTGATAAATTAAGGTTTTTCTTTATCTTCTCTAACTGTATCAGAATTGTTTTTATCCTTATATGATTTTACAAGTTTAGAAGTGTACATCAGTTTCATGACCACATCATCTTTTCCTCCTACATATTCTAAATGTCCTGGGAACCACAAAACATAAATTATTTTTATAACTATTATAGGTACATCATTTTATTTACATTAAACTACCCTCAATTAAAATCTGTGGATTTGTGTTGAAGTACATTCATAAGTACAACATACTTGTTATCGATTATAGTTTTGTATTTATTTGATGAATTGATTGTATTCTTTAAATTTTTTTAAAGAAAGAAAAAATTTCGCCCCAGACAGGATTTGAACCTGTAACCTTTCGTCTCAAGCCGACGAATGCTCTAACCAATTGAGCTACTGAGGATTCAAGTCCCGTGGCGAAATTTTTAATTCCTTTCTAACCCGTTAACATGGGTAGTTATGTCCTATAGATACACAATTCTGAATAAATTTAAATTTATAGAATACTATCCCAAGCACAGGGCAAGTGCTAAATACAAATACGTTGCGAGAATTGATTGTAGCTTTATCATAGAAGTTAATGTTGGAAAAATTAAATAAATGTTTCTCAATCAAATCCGTGTTTCCCAACCTGAGGTCCGCGGGCCCCTGGGGCTCCCCGAGTATATGTATGGGGGTCCGCGATATCTTCTCTATACCGTACCTAAATCGCTCATTAAATGCAAAAGGTCCGCAAAACGAAAAATTACTTATCAAGGGGGTCCGTGAAAACTGCGCTTGATTTCCTAAGGACATGCGGACTGAAAAAGACTGGGAAACGCTGTCTTAAATTGTGTGGCTTCAGAAACGATTAAGTTTAAGAACATAATGACTGTACTTACACGGCTTTGTGGCTATTTTGTAACATGACAATATCTGTGTTGAAACTTGAAACCGCATATATCTGATGCAGTTATCCAACAAAGTTTACCAATGGCGTGTTAGTTAACCCCCCTAACATTCGTAATCGTTGGATTTGCGAGTATTATCTCGACCTACATTACGCGACTGTCGCAAGTTGTTCTCTAACCGCATTAATGTTAGCGAACGTAACCTTCGACACCGTCGCACATTCACTTCCAAGTTCTATTAATGCTGTTTGTCCACTAGTAAATTGTCCTCCATGTTGGTCCGGGCTCCTTTGAAGAATAACATAATATAATATTTACTTACTGTAAACCTTTTTATAAATATACAAGCTGACTCGGTAAATGTTGTTTTGCCATCTAAATTATTTGTAGGTAATAAAATGTTAACACTTAGGGGTATGAAAAATTGATGGTAGAAAAGTCGCAGACCTACTAAATATGCAAATAAAACTTGGTAAAAAAAAAGGTAAAGCCGTGACGGAGGGGTACGGTAAATAAGATAGATAAATATTCCTGGACAAGTAGTTTATTATTATCAACGGCATTTTAAATTATGCATTTTGTATTTACAAAGTTGTTTTTTATAAACCTGATTTTAATTACTATGATGGTTGATCCGGCTCACTATCTCCTAACTGTAAAAAATATAACAAGATAAGGATTGAAATGAATAATAAATAACACCTTGAAGTTACTTGTAGTAAACATGTAAGTACTTTTACTACAAGTAAAATATTAGTAATTACTTGAAAATTTATTAGTAAAAGTTTGTATTAGCCAATGAGTATATTATGCCATTTAAGTGAAACAAGATAGCTAATTAATTGCGATTTTGAAAAGAAAAGTAGATAGTGAATGAGGAAGAGGAAAACCAATAGAATAAGACAAAACTTTACATATTCATATTGGTAGAAAACGGGTGTTACATCAAAGTTTTTATATTTAAGTCTTCTTCGTTCCTTTTCTCTATAAAGATAAGTTATTGCTAAAGATTACAAATCGTGATGAAAGATTTTCTGTAGGTAGTGCAATCATTAGGCAATGGTACGATTGAACTCTGCATTCGGCAATACTTTGTTTAGACATTGCTTCAGATGACGAAAATAAGTTATATAACCAATAAGGAGACCAATTACGACAAATTTCGGCCACTCACCTAGATTGCATGTTGTTTGGTGCAAGTGGTGAGCGATGAACAGCTAGTAAGAGGCGGATAATATTTTAACAGTTTGCTGCCTCGATACAAAAGCGAAAGCTGTGGCCATCTACGACGAATACACAAAGAAACCAGACTGTTTTGACTTTTTATGTTTGTTAAATAATATCTTTTTTTTTAAATATAAATTATTGTAATAACTAAAGATTTGTTTTTAATTGTACTGTATGTAATAATAATTTGCACCATGGACTGAGTTTCAACAAAATTAGGTTAATGTTGTGTATAGCAATGTCAAGGGTTACCTACTTGTAGTTAAAAAAAAAACAAATAAAATGTAGTAGATGCATGATGATGAGTACTCATTGCTTAAAGTTTTACCAGTATTAACATAATACTTGTAATTAAGTGAATTCGCGACTTACTAGTCTAAGATCCGGCCCTAAATCGACTTTCACCGAGGTGATAAATGAATGAAACATGTTTTAAATTAAATTTAATACCCTAAAAAATTAATGAAAAATAGGTTGACTGAAAGAATCCTGGACAGACTATATTAAATTATTGTTTAAAAAATGATGACGGTGAAGGTCGATTTAGGGCCGGATCTTCTACTATAAATCATTACAAGCAGGATATGTCGAAGTCAAAATCTTATGACCAATCCTACTTATTGAAAAACGGTTTTGTTGAAATTAATTAAAGTACCTAAATTTGGGATAATGTAATCTCCACAAAACTCTTATAATTCGAATTTCATGTTAATGTTTTCGTACCAAAGTACAAATAAATAAATAAATGTTCCAGGATAAATCATACAAATTCTAATCCCAAAGTAAGCAAATATGCTTGTATTATTGGTGTTAGTCAACGAGACCAATACAAAGAAATACTTAAATAGATAATATAACCAATTTAATAAAAACCTAGACCCGGAAATACAGACATCTAAATTTTTGCAATTAAATAAAAATAACTCAATGTTAACAAACAAGATTACAGAAC